>PVKB01004783.1:0-124639 GCA_004027205.1 Ctenodactylus gundi
GGGGGGGGGCGCGTAGCTCAGTGAGGTCTAGAGTTTAATTTCATGTTCCATAAAAACAAAAGAAATTCCACAGTCTTGAAAAGAAATGTAAATAATTATTGTAGGTGTTTTGGTGTTTTTGCTTTTTGCTTTTTGTTTTGAGTCTTCATCTGTAGTTTAAGCTAGTCCTGAACTCACTATGCAGCCAAGGCTGGAATTCACAGCAATCCTCCTGCCTCAGCCTCCCGAATGTTGGGATTCCAGATATGCACTATTCCAGATATGCACTATGCTCAGCTACTATGTGGTACTGGGGGATCAAACTTGGAGCCTTGTGCTTCCTAAGCAAGCACTTTAATCACTAAGCTACAGCCCCGGCCTCTATTTTTGCTTTCTTTGTATTGGGAATTAAATACAAGGCCTCACTAGTGCTAGACAAAAACTTTACCATGGAGCTACATCTCTAGCCCTTTTTATTTTGAGACAGAGTCTCTCTAAGTGGCCCAGGGTGGGGTCAGCATGTGCCACCATGCCTGGACAAGGTTTCTTGATGAGCAGCATTGAGAGGAAAAACATACAAAATAATGTGCAGAATTAAAACAATCCACATTGAGCATTCTTCTCCCAAAGAATCGCAGGACCCCACTTCATGGAAACATAACTGCTCCTCTCTCTTCTTCCCACCAACCACCGCCACTTTCCTCTCTGCTTTAGCTGGTGCAATCCTTATTTTATAAAGTTAAATGTAGATTATTGCTTGTTCCTTGTTACTATAACTCATCTCCATCAATTCTTTCGGTCTTTCCTCCTTAGGAAGGTGAGAGGAGGTAGATTGTCTCTCTTTAATATTCTTAACTTGGATGGACGAGTTATCTTTGCACATAACCCATGAATATAACAGGATGTATTTGGATGTGGCCCTTAAGAAGCTATTTCTTAGCTCACTATGTAGCCCAGGCTGGCCTGGAACTCACAGCAATCTTCCTTTCTCAGTTTTCTGGCTGCTGGGATTATCAGCATGTGCCACCACCCCTGGTTTATGTGGTTCTGGGGAATTGAACTCAGGGCCTCAGTGTTTTCTAGGCAAAGAACTCTAACTACTGGGCTATTACAGCCCAAGAAGAGACCTTAATGAAGAGCTTAGTTACAGAGGTACAGGTAGCACTGGGAGATGCCTCACCAGGGGTGCTGAGGCATCCAGAGACTAGCAATAGCAACGGCATTGTCTCCCTTAGATCTGATGCTTGTATACTGTTATCTAAGACACCCAGGAAGTTCTGTAGCTATTTAAAAATCAAGAGTAATGTATACGATGTGTATATTTAGCTAGGGGTAGAGTGGCTGAAGGCAGTGGTTTTGATTTGGGATGTTATTAGTTCTAAAAACAGTAAGTAAATAAGCACTTCTTGGAGTCTTTTACCTGAAGCTTTCATTGAATGGTAAAAATAAAGGATCATGTAACCTTAGCCCACTGGCTAAGAACTCAGTTGGCTATTAGTTCAACCTATGACTCTTGAATTTTATGCTCCAATATCATGCTCTGTAAATAAATTTGTAATAATGAGCTTACTCATTTCTTCCTGCTCCTCTTTAGGAAAGAACTCTCTAAAAATTCTGAAATAACTAAGTATACCATTGTATCTATTGCTTTATATGTGATATACTTTTGCAATAGAGACTTAAGTTCGTTTAATGTAGTGATTCATTTATTCAGTCTTTGATATGTTTAGCCTAATAAATCTGATTGATATAATAATAACCTGAATATCTTTTTTTATAGCAGCACAATTGATAACAGCCAAATCTTGGAAGTAGCCAGTATGCCCAAATATAGGTAACTGGATAAGGAAGATGTGGTATGTATACACAATGGAGTATTACTCTGCCATTAACACATTGGACTCATTTTTAGGAAAATGGATATACCTTGAGACCATGATGCTCAGCGAAATAAATCAGACCCAGAAAGTTGAATATTATATGGTTTCTCTAATATGAGAAAAACAAATTATGAAAAATGTAAGAGACATGGAAGAAAGGAAGAAGATGGATTTTGTAGAGAGAAAGAAAAAGGGGGAGGTGAGAGTGGGCAGGAGAAAGGAAGGTGATACGTGAGAGGAAGGAAGGGATAGTTATAGGAGGGTCAAAAGGGGGGAGGAGATTATAATTTTGATGCAAACATATTTGTGCACAAAATACTTGAATTCAATGTAAACATTATGTATGTATTGCATATGTATATTAATATAATAGGGGAAAAATCAGGAATATTAAGGTGGAAGGAAAGTTGGGGGTTGTATTAGTTTGGGTTTTTTCAAAGGCAGAATTTACAGATTTTATAACAAAAAGCATCTATTAGGAAGGCTTACAAATCCAAGGATAGAGCTAGTCTAAGATGGCTGCTCAGCCGTGAAGGAGATCTCCCGTCCAGGACTGCAGGACAGCCGGTGAGGTGAGAGTTGGCTGCAGATCTCAGTTGTTCAAAGAACAATGGCGAAGACTGGAGCCTGAAGATCGGCGACTGAAGAGCAGCAACGTGCAGACAAGCACAAGTCGAGACTGGAGCGAATCTGTGCTGACGATCTGTGATGCGTATAGCAAGTCGGCGTCCGTAGACAATTGCGAAGGCGAGAGCTTTCCCAGAGGAAGAAGCTATAACAATCTTCCGTCTTCCTTCCTTTTATACTGGTGGGGTTCCAGGTGGGCCTCCCACATCTGTGTGGGTACTCTTCCCTCATTGGCCGGCCCACAAGTCACTCACAGTCTAATCCAGGCTGGTTCTCAATTCCCAATCTAGGCGTGGTTCCCAAACCTAATCCAGGTGTGGTTCCTGATTGCCTCAAATTGACATAATCTCTTCAAGGGTCAAAGGGGTTAAAGTTACTTTGGCCTTCGTCCTCTCCCTTGCTAATTCTTCCCATTGTTTAAACCCAACCAGAATCCAGAAGGCAGAGGGAGCCCAGCAGATGATACAATCCTTAGGGGTCAGCCTGCAACCCAGAGTGCACTGAGAAACACAGAGTTTGGATTGGGGACGGGTTGTTCTTGTTACAAAAATGAGTGAGAGCATCTCCAGCGGCAACTCTTTGGAACTCTACTTACCCTGGCAGTATGTGGGGGACTGGGTTGGGGGCAAGTGTCTAAACAATTAAGGAAACTAGACAGTGACAGCAATTGGCATGACAGTCATTTTTAATTACACAAGCTAACAAAGTGGAATTCCTGGCATGCCTTACCCCAAAGTAATTTATATTTGGCTTGGAAAGCAGAGTGGTTTTTATAACAGATTTTTCTAATTATGTTTCGCTTATGTTAATACGAAGACTTTACTCCCCCAAGTAAATACCACCTGATTACAAAGCAGGGTGGCCCAGAAGTACATGGAGTGCCAGGTGGAAGCCAGGCTGGGATTTCACAATTTGCTGCTGCTGGTGGCGGTGCAGAGGAAGGCTTTACATTTGTTTTGTGGGGGCTGCTCTCTCCAGCTCATTTGTAAAAGCATTAAGTGCAGCTACTCTGTCTTCTGTGGACCTGTGCTCCTTCTGGATTCCTTAAAAATGACAGTACTCAAACTCAGCAATGCATAAAAACCACTTAGGGGAGCCTGCCGAAATGCAGAATCGTGGGACCCGCCGGAGTGGTTGGTTCTGTCAGCCTGGGAGGCATATAGGAAGCTGCATTTCAGTGAGCATTCCAGAGCCTGCTTCTGATGCTGGTGGTCAGGGCATCATGTCGGGGAAAAACACCATTCAAAGTGGAGTAGGAGCAGGGGCGTGAGAAAAAGCCAGAGTGGGCTTGACCTTGACACTAATTAGTGGAGAAAAGTTACCCTCCCTGACTATCTGAGAAGGGGAATAAACACACCTCAGCCTGATTTGAACGCAAAGTGAACATCAAGGTTAAAAAGTGCAGCTCTCACCATGGTGCCAGAGTGTTTCGGGAGAGCCTTTCTCAAGGTGATGGGGCTGAGAATCCTCCCTCAGGACACATACAGGAATGGCACCTGCAAGGAGAGCTGGCTCAGCCAGCCAGCGTTACTTTCGTCTCCTTGTAGCCGCTGGGCCACCCGAGATACTGTGTTTTGTAGTTTTCTTATTTTTTAGGCATACCCTTTTCTTGTTTCCACTCACAAAATTATTATTCATCCCGTAGCATATGGACAACAGATTCCTCCCCATTCTCTCTTGCCTTTGGCATTATACCATTTAACAATATGGTGTTAACAAAAAATATTAAAACTAGCTGTCTTAAATTTCATAGTGTTGCATAATGAAAAGGAAAATCGTTCCCACAGTCCCAGTGGTGCAGAAACATTTAGAAATGACTCTAAATATAGACTCTCGGATGACAGAGAGGTTGTTTTATGTCATTCTGTGATTTCTTTTTCACAGCATGTTCTAGGTGCTGGAATAAAATTTTTTAATGAAGTCAGAATGCTAAATTTAAAGGAACCTTTGCTCTTTGTTCATCACAGAATACATTTTGTTGCCATTTAATTTGCTGCACGTCTTGGCATCAGATTCTAAGCAGCAAAATAAAACTCAGATCTCCTGATGTAATAGACCTGATTATGTCAGATTCCGACTGCCAGTACACGTCTCTCCTAATCGCCTACTTCCTTGATGTCCCATGAATGCATGTAAAAAGAGTTTCCAATTATGCCTCTTAAATCATCCTAATTGGACATAAAAATACTTGGAAATATGTGATTTGAGGAATACAGCATTCACATAATGTAATTACCAATCCTAGATGACATATAATAAACTTCCCAATAGAATTAGGAGACTGGTGATTATGAAGAATTACTCAGCTGCAAACTGTTTGAAGCAGGCTCTTCAAAAATCTATAATAACCTGTTAGTGACTATAAAATCTAATCCAGTTATTTTGCTTCTCAAATTTAAGTGTGTACAAGCATCCCCCAGGAGCCCGTTTTAAAAATGCAAGTTCTGAGGTGATCCAGACAGTATCTGACTTACTAGGTGAGGGTGATGGTGGGGAGTTGGGTGAAATCCCAAAACGTGCATTTTAAATGAATGCCCAGGTAATGTGGATATAGCTAGCTGAAGATGAGCTGGTCTATTTTTACTGAGAGTGCTTTCTTCCTTATTGGTACCTGCCCATTCCCTTACCTGGGAGAAGACATAGGTACATATCCAAGAATCAGTAATGTGTTTCCAGCTCCTAGACTTCTCTTGGGCAGGGCCAGGAACAGCCAAATCAGGAATAAGGTAAACGCCCTCAAATCCAGCAGATTTCTCTCTCAGGGATTTCTTGATCCATTTGAAAATGCAATCTAGTATCTTCTCTACTAGGTCCTCACTCTGGGGTTGGGTGGATACTACGTTTATTTTATAGAGGAAGAAACAGGTTTGGTCGGGGAGATCAGGACAGTTGGCAGAGATCGTGCAGGGAAGGTAGAGAGCCACATTTCCAAGCTGTGTCTCCAATCTCCAAACCTACTGTTTTTAACCCCTTATTAAGAGCCTGGTTGTACTGCCAGCACATGCACAGAGGGGTTAAGCATTTTACAGCAAAAACAAAAACAAACCAACTAGCACTAGAAAAAAATTTTTTTCAATATAAGAGAAGATTGCTTCTGTACATACAGAACAACAGCAACATGAGAAATGATTAAAATTCTAAGAAAAGCCTCCTCTAGTCTATCTTCAACTCTTCACAAGGCTTTCCTCACAGTTAGGTTTAAAAGGAGAAAGGTAACACAGCCTCGGTTTGCCCCTGGCTTTCACACCCAGCTTCACGAAGACAGGTGGTTACTACTGCAGGTTCACCATAGGCTTGGGAAAGTGACTGTCACAACCTAAGAATTTTCAAAACTGATATTTTGGGGGTATCTTAGTCTGCTCAGTCTGCCAAAACAAAATATCTCCGATTGAGTTGGTTTGAATAATAGAAATTTATTTCTCAGTCCTACAGCCTGAAAGCCCAAGATCAAAGCAACAGCTGATTGGGCTGATGGGGAAGGCTTTCTCCCTGGCTTGCAGATGGCTGCCTTTGAGTCAAGAGAAAAGGAACCAACATTCCTCAAGAGGTAGTTTTTGCTCTTCCGCCATGGCTGCCCCGACTGCCTTGCAGCCACCCAGCTACGTCAGGCATCCCCCAATGCTCTGGGAGACACCTGCTTTGGCTACAACCAGCTGTGGACACAGATCTATCCCAGATGACTCCATCTTGTAGTCTTTGTGGATGACTCTACCCTTCTGTAGCCCTTCTCAGTATGGTCTACAGGGGGTCCATCCCCTACATATGACCAAACAGAAAGTCTCACACTGTGCACACAAACCTGCCTTTTTTCCAATATAAGCAACCTCACCATACCCTTAGAGGCTCAGTCTATGCACTGTTCTCCCTCATTCTGAAACTTAAGTTCTAATAAATAAAATCTCTTTCAAATGACATGGTTTTGTGTACTTGGGATTTCTATCTCAAATAGAGTACACTGAGCTGGTACACTAGAAACTGGTAACATAAATATTTGCTGGGACCCAAAGTAGTCAACAGCTGGGGCTGGTAACACTGAAGGTGGCTAGCAGCCAGAAAACAACAAAGAGCAACAGAAAATTGCTAGGATTCCCCCATCTGTCAGGTACAGAAGAGTCCCTGAGGCCTTCTGGTAGCTGCTTGCTCTGTGTGGCAAGGTGGACCGCTAACTCTAAGAACTGCTAGCTGCTGGCCTTCAAAGCTCAGGGCTGTTAGCAGGAAAAGGAAAAAAAGGCTATAGTTTTCCAATTCATGAATTCCCTGCAAATTGAGCAAAAAATCCTCCGCTGATTGATAGTATCCCAGTGGCTCACATAGGGATCCCCTCCTTTAGAAGGCTCTGAAAAAGAGGGTGTTCAACAATGATGATGACAGATATTATCAGCAAGGGGGAAGCAGCTCAAAAACTAGTCCATATCCTATTTCCGTCTTACATATGGCTAGGAGCCCAGCTATCCAGGAACAGCTTTTAGTGCCCAGGGAGGGGTTTTCCTCTAGCCTTGCTGCAGGATTCTCCTAGACCGCAAGATTGACCAAGTGCTCCCATTATTGGACACAATGGATGCTTGAGTCCCTAGCAGTGATGTTTACCCTAAAGTCAATTAGTGTTCCAATCTGTTGTTTTGTTTTCTTTTCCCCAGAACTTCCGCTGGATTTCCCAAGATGCCAGAAATAATTTAAACATTGGGATCTGATAAATTTCACAATTGTGCCTTCTGGGAAATTGAAAGAAATTCCTGTAAGACTTGGAATCAATTGGTAATTGGATATAAGGGTCCTGTTGGTTGGTTTCAATTGATTGGTGGCACGGAGGAGCACTGATTTCTTTCCAAAAACCCTGGATTACAGATGGGTCTTCCATTGGGCAAGGGGTCTGAATTTCTCAGATTTCTTCTCATTTTTCTCTTGTCACTATTTTCTCAGTGCTGTCTTTAATTGCTATGGGTGTGACTCCACCACTACAAGGTCATATTTTGAGTGGCCCATTCCCCCCACTTCTGGTGGTGTGTAACTTTTGCCCTTTGGTATGTGTTCCCTGCCACTGTCTGAGGAAACACAGATCTGAGTTTCATCTGGTGTAATCACTATTTTTGTGATCTTGTCTGTTGTTACAGTAAAAATAATTATTTTCACTAGACAAACTGGTACCTACCCTAATCAACACACTTTGTTTGGCCCTTTAAGCCTCTAACTTGTGGGTCAGATTTCAGAGAAGTGAGAAGACCTGGTAAGTCAACTCATTGTTCCATATATTGAAGTTTTCTTAAAGGGACATATATTTTCCCTTTGAGATTTGTCTGTTTCTGCTCTCTCATTCATATGTTGTGGCCAAAGGGAAGTGGCAGGCCAACTGAGCCCAGGGTCTTACACTGTTCAACTCTGTAAAACCCTCCCACCCAGCAGAATCCCTCCCATAATATGGGGACCACAGAAAACACTCTCAAGGATTTGCCACCCAGATGCGTTTTGACTAACTAGGGCAAGTTTAAGGAAAAGGGTTTAAAGATGATACTATACTTGGATGAGGATATGAGAAAAGCCTGCTGGGTTTCTATGAACTTAATCCCAAAGAGAAACCAGACATTCTGAATGACTCCATTTCTAAACCTGCCTCCTTCACAGAGACACCAAGAATGGACCAGTCAATCCCCTGGGCCATCCCAAGCCACAGAGTTCGGTAGGAGCAGAAGAGTCTTCATTATCTGCTCAGACATGTTGTCCATCTCTGACTCCTGCAGGCCCCTGTCACTCCACCTACTTTCATTAAGGTACCTAGAATTCTGATGTTTCACAGTACATGGCTTTTATATATCTCTTCTCCTACTCTATACCACCCTCTGCCAGAGGGACCCTAATCTGCTAGTACCATGAGTGAAGCTCCCTACTGACCTAATCCCTCACTCTGTCCTCTCTGGCAGGTGGCAAAGGGATGGAAAACCACTATTCAAGTGCATTCTCCTTTCTCTTTGTCAGACTTAGGAATATGTAAAGAGAGGTTTGGCTCATTCTCTGAGGATCCCAGACAATTTACTGATGAATTTAACAGTGTCTTCCTGACCCTTGATCTGACATGGGGTGGCTTTCAGATACCACTCTTCACTTCTGCACACTGGAGAAGAAACACTGGATCATTCTCATTGCACAGGAGTATGCAGATACTGTGGCTGCCCAGAACTTGGCTAACACTGTTCTCCAGGTAGAAGATGCTACAGTGGCAAGAAATGATTCAGAATGGAACTATTAGGAAAGGTTCTGAGGCAGGGAACATATTAATCATATGATAATTTGAATTGTAAGCAATAAAAAGTATAATAATAAGACTGTTCATATAACAAGGTCATAGAAGTAACCCCAAGAGACAAGCGAAAACCTCGCAATGTTCCAGGGATAATTATTGGAGGTGATTAGAAAAGACCCCAATAGCTTGGGGGGATGAATCATCCTAGTTATGCACTTCAACTTTCAAACAGCTCCAGACATATGGAGAAAACCGCAAAAGGTGATAGCTGTCCACAGAATCTCATAAACCAATGCACAGAAATAACTTTTAGTGTTTTTAATAACTGGAAGAAGGCAGAAGAGATAGATAGAACCAGGAAAACTAAACAAAAAAGCTGAGTTCTCAGCTGCAGCCTTCAGCTTCTAGCTGTCTCCTAGTTCCTGGAATAATGGTGCCTTAGTAAGGCTGGAGCCCAGATCCAAGCCTAAGCTACAGGACCCAGATTGTTAGTTCTTCTTGGAAAAAAAAAAAAGTGTGTGCTTTCTGCAAAAATGAAGGTCACTGAAAAAAAAAGTGTTCCTGTCTTCAGAGCAAGCCAAGGAAACCCAAACCCACAATAGCTGGGAGGTCACAAAACTAATAGTCCTGAGGCCTCCTGTAGCTTCATGGAACAACTTGCTGTTGCATTGAAAGAGACCTGGGTAACCACTGATGTGGAAAGAATTTCTCTCCCTTCCTGTTCTGGGGATTGATGCAGGGTCTTCACATGGAATGGAACTACATCTTCAGCTCTTCTTTGGTTTCTTTTTTATCTTGAGACAGGGCTAACTAGGTTACCGAGTTGCTCAGGCTGGGCTCAAACTTGTAATACTCCTGCCTCAGCCACCCAGAGAGCTGGAATTACACTACTACATCTAGTTTAAGAGTATCTATTTTCTAGGTAAATATCTAAAAGACATAGGGGTAGGCAAAGACTTTCTAGACAAGACACAAAGAGCAAAAGAAATTATCCCCATTATCAACAAATGGGATCTTGTCAAATTAAAAAGTTTCTGCACAGCAAAGGAAACTGTCAACATTGTAAATAAAGAACCAACAGACTGAGAAAAAATATTCACCACCAACACCTCAGATAAGAAATGCATAACTAGAATACATAGGTAGCTAAAGAAAATTAAGCCCACCAAAATAAAGGATCCTATTGAAAAATGGGCAAATGAAATGAAGAGGCAATTCACTCACGAAGAAATACAAAGGGCCAATAGATACATGAAAAGATGTTCAACATCTCTAGCCATAAGAGAGATGCAAATCAAAACAACGCTAAGATACCATCTCACTCCAGAGAGATTGACTTATATCAACAAGTCAAATAGCAATCAGTGCTGGCGAGGCTGTGGGGAGAAAGGAACCCTCCTGCACTGCTGGTGGGAGTGTAAATTCATTCGACCACTCTGGAAAGCAGTATGGAGAGCTCTCAAAAGACTAGAAATAAATATCCCTTTTGATCCGGCAATGCCCCTCCTGGGAATATATCCAAAAGAGGCCAAAACAACATATAACAGAGATATATGTATACCCATGTTCATAGCAGCACAACTAACAATAGCTAGAATATGGAAGTCACCAAAATACCCATCAACAGACCAGTGGATACACAAACTGTGGTACTTATACACAATGGAATACTACGCATCTGTAAGGTCCAACAGCGTGGAGGTTTTCACAGGCAAATGGAAGAAACTTGAGAATATCATGCTTAGTGAAGTGAGTCAGAGGCAGAAGGTGAAACATTGGATGGTCTCTCTGATATGAGAGACCCAGACCACAACTATCTCATGGAACTTTAGATGAAAGACAAAGCGAAAGAAGGGGACAGGGTGAGGGTGGAGGGAGGGAAGGGAGGGTAGGGGGAGGGACAAAATGAGAGTGGGAAAGCCCTTGTCACCTTGACAATATACATATGTACACAAAATGCTCAACTCCATTGTAAACCTTAAATTCTGCACTTGTACATATCAATAAAATGGGAAAAAAAGAATATCTATTTTCTTTGGGAAATTGGAGCTATTTATTCTGTTTTGATTTTTATTTTGTGTTACTATAGATTAAGCCCAAGGCCTATATTCCCAGCCCATATATATATATATGAGACAAGGTCTCATTCTGTAGTCCAGGCTGGTCCTGAACTCACTGTATAGCCCAGACTGGTCTCAAATTCATGGCAATCCTCCTGCCTCAGCCTTCTGAGTGCTGGAATTACATGTGTGAGCCACCACACTCAGTTTATACAGTGCTGGAAAATTGAACTCAGGGCCCCGCACTTGCTAGGCAAGGACTCCAACTGCTGTACTATTCCTCCAACCCCAGCTACTTTTTATTTTTGAATTGAGACAGTCTCCCTAAGTTGCTACACTGCTTGGACTTGGCTCAAGCTTGCAGTCCTCCTTCATCAGCCTCCCACAGTTCTGGGATTACAGGACTGTACCACCAGGCCTAGCTTCTGTTTGTTCAGCTTTTAACTTAGGTGGCTGGGACTGTGTCCTCTTCCTTATGCATAGTCACTGGCATAGACGGGCAACCTAGATTCAGATGGTTTGCTTAGCAGTTGCCTGCGCAGCCAACACACAAATGTTTTGCAATAACTTCCTTTTCATGCCTGAATGCCTACTTCCCTTATTAGGAAAACTAGGGACCAGTATCTCTTTGGGAACTGGGGCCAGTGGTACAGGCCCCAGTAATCCTAGCACTCTGGGAGGCTGAGCAGGAGGACAGCAAGTTTGAGCCTAGCCTGAGCAACTTAGAAACTTAGACCCCATCTCAGAATAAAATATTAAAAATGGGCTGGGGATGTAGCTCAATGTGAATGTCCTGGGTTCAATCCCTAATAATGACCAAAACAACAACAACAAAACCACTATCCTCATGGGAAATGGGCAATCCCCAAGGGAAGAGGGATCACTACTGATGGACTTTAAATAAAAATATGATTAAAAGTCCTTCTCCAACAGTTGAGAGTATAACTTCACAAATCAATGCCAGGGTCTAGGACTTCCAACACCTAGGAAAGCTATTCATGCAATCTCAGTGGAAGTACAAGTAAGACCATGTGACTTCAGCTCCAGCAGTCTGGAAATATTTGGAGCATGGGCTGCTAAAGCCATGTCAGTCTCCTTGTGCCACCCCCCATGTTGCCAGTACAAAAACCCAATGGAAAATATAGGTTTATCCAAGACTGCACACAGTAAATGAAGTTGCAATCCCCATATATCCTACAGCTCCAATCCTTACAACCACGTTCTGGGAGACAGCACTTGGTTTACTGTGCCAGATCTAAAGGATGCTCAGTTTTGTATCCCATCATACCCTGTGTCCTACTCCTTGTATGTCTTTGAATGAGCCAACTCTTGCACGAAAGAAACTGTTCAAATGAACTGGACTGTGTTTTTCCAGGGATTCAAAGACAGCCCCCAGCATTTAGGGGATGGTGAACCAAGGAAGTTCCATTTGCCTCAGGGATCCTTCCTCCTATTTGTAGATGACCATCACTTTTCAAGTCATTCTAAGGAAATTCCTGATAAAAGTCCCAAACAGGTTCTAAACTTCTGACTCAGCAAGGTATCAAGTGTTGTCTGATTCCCAATTTTCACCCCAGAGATAAAGTACCTGAGTCATACATAGGATCCAGACATAGGAACACCAGAGCCCAAGAAAAAAAGGACAATTCTTGAGGCATGTTTGTCCCCCAATTAACACGCACATTGGGGCCTTTCTCGGAATATCTGGTTTCTGCTACATCTGGATATCTGAGTTTGCTTAATAGACAGGCCTATATATGAGGCTATAAAGGGGAAGAAGGAGGACCATTAAAACAGGACAGTAAAATATCAGCAAATTTTGCAGGCTTTAAAAAACTAATTTTTCAGTTTCCTACTCTGAGTTTGCCTAATATGGAGGAAACCTTCCATCCCATCTGTCTCAGAGCAAAAAGGTGTAGTGAGATCTAGGTCAAGAGTGAAAGGCCCCAACACAACACAGAAACAAGGTTCATTCTCTATCAGATTCAAAACAAGGTACTCCCTCCCTTCAACTTGGGGACCTTCTTTTGCTTGAGGCATGAAAGGAGGGATTCCCAGGAGATTAACTAACACCTGAGGGAAAGGTTATACCAGGTTTTATTAAGTAACCCCACGGTGGCTAAGCCTCAGGGGTATACTACCTGGGTCCATATTGATAGAGTTTTTTTTTAAACACCAAAATAATGATTATACCAAAGTCCAATTTGGCGAATCAATGAGTTCATTGGGGTTACTGACTCAAAGGTAGTCAGTCATATCACAAAAAAAGCCCGCTCCAGCCTGGATGATGACTTGTGGAAATGCACACTGCTTTTAGAGCAGCTGCTGCTCTTCCAACCTTTTTTCACTTATGTGGAGAAATGAATGGTATATCCAGAAGTTAATAAGTGGGGCTACCAGCTCCTCCACTGAGGCCCAGGAGACAGCATGGCTGCAGTGACTTAGGCAGGATTGCATACAAATGGTTATCTTGTGCTCGCATTTCCTAAGGAGACACACTCTAGCTACAAACAGCTTCCCCGTTATTTTCTGGACACAGCAGGCAAGCTCTGGCCATAAGCTGACTGCTGTGGTTTGGGTATGACTTGAGGATATGTCCCAAAAGATCACGTGCTTAAAGTTTGGTTCCCAGTGTGGCAGTGGGGAGGTATTGGAATCTTTTAAGAGGTAGGACTAAGTGAAAGGTGGATAGGTCATTAGGGCACTGCCCTTGGAAGGAATGAAAAAGCTCAAGACCGGCTCCTCCCTATTTTCTAGTATCTGTCTCCCATGTAATCATTTGCTTTTCCACATGCTCCTGACATTGTGATTCTTTTCACACAAGGTCTGTACTGGAGGCCAGATCAATGTGGTTTCCTGGCATTGGATTT
Source organism: Ctenodactylus gundi (assembly GCA_004027205.1). NCBI lineage: Eukaryota > Metazoa > Chordata > Mammalia > Rodentia > Ctenodactylidae > Ctenodactylus > Ctenodactylus gundi. The sequence continues at coordinate 13,652 of PVKB01004783.1, forward strand.
TCAGCCTCCAAAACTGTGGGCCAGATATACCTATTTTCTTTACAAATTATCCAGCCTTGGGTATTTTCTTATAGCAGTGGAAATGGACTACTAAACTGACTAAGGCTATGAAACTGTGATTCCTGTACAAGAATTCTTTTGTAATTTAGCCTGATCTCATAGAGCACTTTGGAATGTATATCACAGCCCAGAGATTGTGCTATTTGGAGGGAAGGAGACCAAGCACCTGTGCCCTGTGCCCATTGGTCAGGCATTGGTTACGCCAGGCATGTCCAGGGAGGCGATTTGAGTCAGCCAAGGCAAATCTTGCAGAGAATGGGACAAGTTTGTCAACACCTTCCAAGATAGAGAGATGGCTGCACCAATGTTACAGAGGATTTGGGCAGGGCTCCTGTGGCCCCCACCCAAGAGCTGTGGCTCTAGTAGCTCCCTCTACATAGCATAGCATGCTCTTCCCTAGATGACCTCACAGCCAACCCCCTCACTTCCTTTAGACCTTTGCCAAAATCTCACCTTTTCAATGAGGCCTACACAGACCACCCTATATAAAATGCATATATAAGTAATTTGTAATGTGTGTGTGTGTGTGTGTGTGTGTGTGTGTGTGTGTGTGTGTGTATCCCATGAAATAAGAGGTTACTTGAAGTGAGATTTAAAGATTTTCTTTTTTAGTTTTTAAATTGTCAGTAAGGAAGTTGTCGTTTCTTTTTTCTTTCTTTTCTGTGGTTCTGGGGATGGAGCTCGGGGCCTTCCCACTGAGTTAAATCCCCAGCCCATTTTCCCCATTTTATTGATACAATTATATGCAATATGTAATGTTTACATTGAACTTGAATATTTTGTGCATGTAATATATCCCAGAAAAATTACAAATCCTTCCCCTCTCCCTTTCCAACCCTCCTACACCTGCCTTCTCCCCACTGGTTCCCATTATTCCCATTTAGTTCTATGAAATGACTGTGATCTGGGTTTCTCATATTAGAGAAACCATTTGATATGTAACCCTCTGTTTCTGACTCACTTCACTGAGCATGATGGTTTTGAGTTGCATCCATTTACCTATAAATGCCTCAAACCTAGCATATTTTTACAGACAAGTAGTATTCTATTGTGTACATTTTTATTTATGATTTTTGAGATGGGTCTCACCAAGTCATAAATTGCTCAGGCTAGGCATGACCTTGTGATCTTCCTCCCTTAGACTCCCGGAGCGCTAGGACTACAGTTCTTCACTACCAGGCCTACCTAGGAAAGTGGCTTAAATGTTGCAGTGCTCAATTTTTGATGTAACACTTTTTTTGACACAGGGTCTTGCTCTGCAGCCCAGATTCACTCTTTAGTCCACTTTAGCTTTGGACTCATAACAATCCTCCTGCCTCAGCCTCTGAGCGCTGAAATTACAGGCGTGCACAACTACGCCCAGCCTATGTGGTACTGAGGAATCAACTCAGGTTGTTGCATTTGCTAGACAAGTGCTTTAACCTCTGTGCCATTCCTCCAGCCAGATATAACACCTTTAGAGAGGATCTCACTTATTCTGGGAAATGGAAATGGGCTTCCCAGTTACCAAAACATAAACTGAATTCCCACTCATCCATCCTAGAGATGCTGAGATAACATGACAAATGGGAAGGTAAGATCGCTGGGAGAAGTGCATTATGGGTAACAATTTTCCCCTCCTCCCTGGATAATCCCCAGTGCAGGAGACCTGCCTTCTACCCTGCAGTGTTGAACAAAGGGAAAAGGCTCATAGAGGTTATCCTGCTTCCCCATCTCCCTCCCTGCCTAGCACCAAACCAGTGACTCTTAGACCCTCTTCCAGGAAACAAGAAGTGTATTTCCACAGATTTTGGCAAAGGCAGCAGGACAGAGAGGGGATGGCCTGTTTTGGGTCTCTATTATAAAATTACACTTGTTCTAAAAGTTTAAATTTTCCTTTCAGCCAAGGTAGAGAAGCTAGATACGAGTGGAGACAGAATGACCAAGCCTGTGGTTAGATGAAACAGTATTCATTTGGCCAGCCTTGAGAAACCTAAGCTGTGCACGGGCCTGGCTAGCATGCACAGTGTCCTTCCTTTTGGATCTTTTTTTTTTCCCAGACATTTCCCTCTGCCCACTTGTTCTGTTCTCTGTCTGTTAAGAGCACCCTCTGCTTATTTGGGGCTCTCCTGGCTTTGCCTTGTTGTGACACCAACGTCACTTCTCTAGACCTTGAAGCCCAGCTCTTTCTCCTGGCATCCATTGCTGGTCCAAAGAGCTCTTGGCCAGAAAGTTCCAGTCATGTCCTAGACACACAGCCACCTAAGCCCATGGCATTATTAGAGAGAGAGAGAAAAGTGGACTTGGGGAAGGCCAGAACCTTCAAAATGTCTACAAAGATATTGGTAACTGCTCTTTTCTTTCCTACTTTTGTTTTTACTTGGATTTATAGCAGCCTCTCCGGGTTTCCCAGGAAGCAGACTTCAAGGCAAGATTACATGTGAGAGATCTTGAAGAAAGAGAGAAGATTATGGAGGTGGAGGGGGAGGGAAGAACTGTCAGCCTGCAATGCCAGCCAGGTCTGACCCTGGAGAGGGAGAGAGAAAAGGCAGGTAGGAAGGTTAGGATGCCTTAGCCTGTAGCATATGCTAACAAAACTTGGCAAGTATTTCAGGGCAGGGGGTAAAAACTTGGCAAGGCAAATGAAGCATCTGGCCAAGTCTGTTCAGGCTGCTCTAAGTAGACACCATCAACAACAAGGGCTGGAACAGGAGGCTTATAAACAAGAGAAATTCATTTTTCTACCTTAGAGGCTGAGAATCCAAGATGAAGGTCCTTGCGGATCCAGCATTTGATGAGGGCCCATTTCCTGGGTCACAGGAAGAATCTTCCTGCTATGTTCTCACCTACTGGGAAGGATGAGGCAGCTTTTGGTACTTCTCTTTTACGACACCAACAGCACTCACAAGGGCTCCACCATCGTGACTTAGTTACTTTCCAAATGCCCTACCACCTCCTACTACTCACTTCCTACTATACACTGAGAGTTAGGGCCTCAGGACAGAAATGTGGGGAGACACAAACATTTAGTCCATGGCAGCCTCCCCAAGGAACAGATCTTTAGTGTCCTTTGTGGCTCAGGAACAGTCTTGCCCTAGTAACCTTGATGTGAAATTCCTGGTTGATGGCAGCTGTGTGAGATGTGGGCACAGCTTGGATATAGTATTGAACTCAGCAAGTAGCACCTGGAGCTGTCAAGAAGTGTGCCTGACCAATAGGAGAGCTGAGAGGCACAAATTCAAGGTCAACAAAGAGGCTTTTTTATTAAGCAGATTCCCATGGGTTTTTTTTTTCCCCACAAAGAAGGAAAATACAGCTTGCCAAGTTTCCTGCCTCCCTCTGAAATAATAACAGCCAAAAACATATGGAGTACTTGCTCTGTGTGTACATGACAATACTATGTTCCCAGTATTAATTTATTTAATCTCAGGGCACAGAGTTTAAGTTACTTGCCAAAAATATTAGAAGTGGTAACTGTAAGAATCAGAAACTGAACCCAGAAACCCAAGTACTACTGCAGATCCTAATCCCTGAGCTATACTGTCTCTGTAAAGTACTGCTAGCAATAGTACAGTCCTGTCATGAGGATTAAGGGAGCTAACAAATGTAAAGTGTCTGACCTCCCACACTGTGTGCTTTCCATACATGTTAGCTACCACTATAATATTAATTATTATCACAGAAGGTACAGCGTTTTTCTTTAGTGATCTCAAGATATAATTTTCACCCTAGTGATCGCTTTTTAGAACAAGTAGATTTATCCTTATGGCAGAAAAAAAATGCACCACACTGTAAAAATAGAAAGTTTTTAGCCAGGCCGAGTGGTGCAAGCCTGTAATGTCAGCACTCTGGGAGGCTGAAGGATCACAAGTTTGAGCCAAGCCTGGACAACTTAATGACTTAATGAGACCCTGTCTCAAAAATCAAAACTAAAAATAGGCTGGGGATGTTGCTCAGAAATGAAGACGATGGGCTCAATCAGCACCAGAGAAAGAAAGAGGGAGGGAGAGAGAGAGAGAGAGCAAACAAGAGCTTAAGCCCCTCGCATGGCTCAGGTTCTGCACCTGTCCACAGTCACTGTGGTATTCTTTGTTCATTCTCCCAGCAGGGTGCAGGGGATACTATCCCTAGCCTACCTAGTAGTTATTTCCTGCTTCTTCTTCTCTGAGAGAACCCTGATTTTGTTTGGATATCATTCTGATTATCTATAGTTATAAGCTTCCCAAAACATAAGACAACAATTGATTACACTCAATTCTGTGGCTGACAGGGCTCAGCTGGGGGTTTCTGCTTGGGATGACTCCTGTGGTAACAGTTAGATGGCAGCTGAGTACACCTGAAGGCTCCACCAAGGCCTCTTCATACTTCAGACATTCCTCTTGTCAACCTGTTTCACCAGGTGACTAGCTTGAGAATCCTCCTAGCATGGTACACTCCAAGTAGTCAAGGCTCTGTGTGTGGTGGATGCTTCCTACAGAGCAAGCACACCAAAAGACAGGCATAAGTTGCAAAGCTGTGGGGTTCAAGTGTTTTTTTTTTTTTTGAGACAGGTCTCACTTTGTAGTTCATACTGATCTGAACTCACTCTGTTGTCCAGGCTGGCTTCAACCATACAGCAATCCTCCTGCCTCAGTCTCCCAAATGCTGGGATTATAGGCATCCACCACCATGCTCAGCTTATAGAACTCAGGGCCTTGCATTTCCTAGGCAAGCACCCTAACCCCTGAGCTATACCCCTAGTTCCAGTTATGGCTTCATGAATGGACTAACGCCATTATTGATGTAATAGGCTACTAATAAAAGGATGGGTTCTGCCTCCTTCCCTCTCTCATGCTGCGCTCTTACCATGTGAAGTCCTCCATCATGTCATGGCACAGCAGGAAGGCCCTCACTAGATGCAGTCCCTTATCGGAGGCCTTCAAAACTATGAGCCAAATGTATTTTTGTTCATTGTAAATTACCCAGGTGTTCTGTTAAGCAGCACACATGGACTGAGACAACATGCTAGGCCATTCTGCCCTGCATTGGACTGGCCCGTACTCTTAGGGGATCAAGAGTGGGGCTAGGGTTACCTCAATAACTACAGGGGCCATTTATCTGTGCATACTCTGACAAAGGTAAGGGAGCTGTGTGAAGATTTCCAAGGAAAGCTTAGCTGCAGGGAAGATTAACAAGAGTCTGAGATCCACTGTGTTCTTTGAGGGTAGAAAATTTCCCTTATTGGAAAGAAAAGGGTCAAGACAAAAAAAAGTGCAGAAAAAGTCACAAGGCAGACACAGAGGCCAGCCCAGGAGTCCATCTCTGTAGAGGGCTGTGTCCATGGACAGCTCCTGCTTATTTGGAGAATCAGCCTCCCCAGGTAAAGGACATAGGCATGAGGATTTGCAGTCAGCTCAACAAGCCACTCTTTCCACTTTAAGCCCTTTCAAAGACAAAAAGTCAGGCTGAAGGAATAGCTCAGTGGTTAAAGTGCTTGCCTAGCAAGCTCAAGGCCCTGAATTTGATTTGTCAGTACCACACAAGCTGGGAGTGGTGGGCCATGCCTGTAATCCCAGCACTTGGGAGGCTGAGGCGGGAGGATTGCAGTGAGTTTGAGGCCAGCATGGCATACATAGTGAGAGTTCAGGACCAGCCTGGGCTACAGGTTGAGAACCTGTCACAAAAATTAAAATAAAATAAAAATAAAGACAAGAGGCCTTTTTGATACCTTAGCAAAAATAAAAAAGTCTCATGACATACAATATTTAAACATTTGTTTGTTGAATCAAAGTCCTATTCTGCCACTGCACACGTCTGGCCCTACCACATGAGACTGTAGTGTTGGTTAAGACACCCTGAAGAGATATAAATATCTTATGAGTCATTTGAATGGTGCTTTTTTGAAATGGTGTCCCTTCACTTTCTGTTAAGGGGAGAAGAAAAAGATAGTTTCAACATAGGGGAACAACAGTATTTTCTAATATTCTAGTCTATTCTCATCTTCTTTCTTTTTTTCTTTCCTTTTCTATTAATATAGGCATGCATTTAACTGTCTATATAATCCAGGTCACGCTGTCCTCAAATTCACAACCCTCCTGCCTTAGCCTCCAATTATTCTGGTATTACAGGTATGTGCCACCATACTCCATTCCTATGGCTCCATTTTTTTCTTTCTCTCCTGTTTTTTTTTTTTTTAACTGGAGATCAGGCCAGGGCCTTCACACTGAGTTACATACCAAGCACACTTGATTTTATCTTTTATTTTGAGACAGAGTCTCATTAAGTTGCTCAGGCTGGGCTTGAACTTGGATCCTCCTGCCACAGCCTCCTATAGTACTGGGATTACAGGCCTGCACCACCAGAGCTGGCTAGGGTACAATTTTTTTTTAAAAAAAAAAATTCTAAACTTCTCTCCCTAACTGACATTATAATTCAGAACAGAGCTTAACTTACTCAAAAGTTCATGAGTTCACAGGTCTAGAAACTTTTTAAATTTGGAAAGGGATTGCTTTTTCACACAGAGTGCAGACAGACAAAGAAGTGGGGTGACTTATAATTTGAAAGTTGAAAAGCCTGATTTAGTGATTGTCATGTTTTCTCTCCAGCCCTAGTATTTTCTTGGGCTCACCTGCTGTATTAGCAGCAGGTAAAAAGAAAACCCAGTGTATCCAGACAATAAATCAGTTTAAGGGAAATGTGGAATGTGTTGGCTGATGTCCTTGGCTAGTCTCAGGAGTGGCTAGAACCAGGGACCCCAATTCTATCAGGGCTCTGGGTTTCTCTTCAACCTGTGGAATTGTTCCTCCACCGCCGCCCCCCTACCCCCAGACTGGCCTTTTCACAAGGCAGAGGACATGGCTACTAGCAGCAATCAAAAGCATTCTATTATTTTATACTATTTCAGCCTAATAAAATCCTAGACTGAACAATCTCATAGTAACCAAAGGATGAGTTCTGCCCCAGTATTCCTTGACTGTATTATCAGCTCTGCCCCTTCCTAACTCTAGAACATTAATCACTTGACCTCTGCATGTCTGCTTCACATAAGAAATAATGAATCAGGCCCAGTGATGTAGGCCTGTGATGCTAGCACTTTTGGAGGCTGATGAGGCAGGCGGATCACAAATTAGTGACTTTTAACTAGACACTAGCTCAAAAGCAAAACTGAAAAATGGACTTGGAATATAGTTTATTATACAGGCCCTAAGTTCAAGTCCAAGTACTACCAAAAAAAAAAAAAAAAAAACTATTGGGGGCTGGAGGAACGACTAATTGGTTAAAGTGCTTATCTAGCAAGCACTTAGGCAAACGCTAAAGTACCTGAGTTCAATTCCCCAGCACCACATAAACCGGGTGTGGTGGCGCAAGTCTGTAATTCCAGCACTTGAGAGGCTGAGACATGAGGATGCTGTGAGTCTCAGGCCAGCCTGGCCTCCATAGTGAGTTCAGCACCGTCTGGGCTATAGAGCAAGACCCTATCTAAGAAAAAAAAAGAACTATTAATAACATCTAGATCATAGTGTTGTGAGAATTTAAAAAATTGGTCCATCAGAACAGTGTCTTGAATGTAAAAATCACGCTACAAGTGTTAACTGTCATCATAATGGGAGAAGGCAGAAGTATGAAGAAGAAATATTATCATTTCCTTAAAGGTTAAAGTAATAAACCAAGAGAAATGTGGGAAATATTTCCCATTAACATAACAGAGAACGTACTCCCAGATTGTTAGAATGGCCATGTGGAATCCGCAGATCAGCATTCCAGATACCAGGTTGTCAACATACAGAGACGATAACAAGACCCTCCTCTAAAGAAGCTGTATGTTATTAAAAATGCTTATATTGGAGTATAAAAATAATACCACCGCTTCCCACATTGTTAACATACATTTTATTTTGTTTTTATGGTGCAGGGGATAAAAACTAGGACATGCTAAACAAATGCTTTACCACTGACCTACAACCTTCGCCTCAGACAATCATTTGAAAAATATGAAATCTGATCTGGGCACAGTGGCACACACCTGAAATCCTAGCACTTTGGGAAGCTGAAGCAGGAAAGTCACCAGTTCAAGCCTGGCCTGAGCAACTTAGGAAGACTGTGTCTCAAACAAAAATAAAAAGGACTGGGGACATAGCTTAGAATGAAGACTGAGTTAATCCTAAATACTACAAAAAAAATCTAGACGTTCATATATATGGAGTAGATGACCTGCATGTAGTTCAATCTATGTGCACAGAGATTCTTTATAACAAATGTTTTTTGCAGTATGCATGCAGATGCAAAAGCAGTAACACTAGAGAGAACAACAACAAAAAAAACCCCAAGGGGTTAAAAAGTCAAGCGATATATGCCTTGAGGGAGCATTACCACTGTCGTAAAAATACAGCTAGAGGGATCACTGGTGTGTTGGAAAACATGTGTAAGCTGCGTTATTACCTGTCCTTTGGTTTACTCTAGCTGTTACTAGGTTTATATAGTAGACAGTTAATGCAATAACATGGTTAACAGTTTATTTTCTCTTTCAGAGCTATGCTTTCAGGACAGCTGGAAAGGAGTGGAAATAAAGATTATGAATTTAAAAAACAAGTTTTTTTTTTTTGAGACAGGGTGTTTCTATATAGGCCAGGCTGACCTTAAACTCAGTCCTCCTACCTCAGCCTTCCAAGGATTGAGATGGACCAGCCTGGACTACAGTGAGACCTTATCTCCAAAGAAATAAAATAAAATAAAATAAAAATAAAAAAGAGCCCACAACACATTCAGATCTTCTACCTGGAGAGCGAGTTCCTGAAGGCCAGGATGGATTGGGAATGCCTTTTATGTCTATGCCTGATCCAACCAGTTTTCACATGCTCACTGAAAGAAAAAAGAAATCATAAGACCTAAAGGCTGATGAAAGAGTTAACAGGCTTACTGTATGAAGGTTGGATCTGGAATACCTCAAATTGGAGCAAACTGGGGTGAAAATAGAGGATCTCACAGATGAAGCATGAAAATCACCTGGAAACAATGAAAATGCTCCCAGGAAAATACTATTACGTTAAAGCTGATAGTTCTTTGTTTCTGTGATTTTTTTTTTTTTTTTTTGATACAGGATTCCACTTTGTAGTCCAGACTGGACCTTAACTCACTGTATAATCCAGGCTGGCCTCAGACTCACGGCAATTCTCCTGCTGTGTGCTCCTGCACCTGGCTAATGTGGTGCTAGGAATTGAACCCAAGGCCTATGTGCATGCTAGGCAAGTGCTTTAGTCACTGAACTACACCCCCAGCCTGTTTCTGTGAATACAGACTTTCCACAAAGAGGAAAGTTTTCTTCAATAAACAATACCCTTTCCTCTCTTCCTGGGAGCAAATTTGTGCTGATTACCTTAGTACTACAAAAACCTGGGGATGTTTCACATTTATCTTTCACCCATTCTAGGCCATCAGAATCCATTTCCCAGGTGCCACTTCCCAGCAAAGCATGCTGAATCCTGTAGACACTCGTTATTTACTAGAATAGATAAAAGCTCTACAGATCCATGGCCTGTCACCAGAACATGAAGACAACCTTCTCTGCGCCACCTTCCTGTCACTCATCACCAGCCAGCTATTCCCCTCCAGATCTGCCTTTACTCATTACCACAGTACCTCTCCTATGGGCTCATTTATAGGTGACTTATATATCATCACTCCTTGTTTTACAGATTCTAGTCAAGGCAGGCTACAATGTCAACTGGACCTGAGACTAGAAAAGGGTGTGAGTAAGGGAACAGAAGCAAGAGTCGAATTGCCGGTGTTTGAATCTAGACCTTGCCATTTCCTAGCCAAGCATTCTCAGGCAAGTTATGTAACCTCTCTATATCTCTGATTCCGCATGTGTAACTCACAGCATTGCAAGTTCCTTCTTATCTCTCACAGAGTATAACACCCTGCTGAAGAAACAGTTTTACCAATAAATACAGTATCATTTCGAGAATTTTTTTTTTTTTTGAGACAGGGTCTCACTCTGTAGTCCAGGCTGGCCTTGAACTCAAGGTGATTCTCCTGCCTCAGCCTCCCAAGTGTTAAAATTATGGTCATGTACATTACCATGCCCAGTTTACATGGTGCTGGGGAATTCTACCTGAGGGCCCTGCACTTACTATGCTTTGCTTGAACTATGCTCCCAGCCCTGGAACTTTTTATTTTATCTATAATGCATGATGTCTACCAATTAGAAAATGCATCTAAGATATCTATAAAATAAAAACATCAGCAATGTCCATCTAGTACTATTACTATTTTTGCACTCTTCATTCATCAATGAAATAATATTTACTACACAACTAATATGTATAAAGCTTCCTGCCCTTGATGAAGAAGAAATGATGAGAAAAAAACAGACCCAACTCTTGCCTCATGGAATCTACAGTCTGGCTCACTAAAAGGAGGTGGAAACAGATCTTAATCAAGTAACAATATAAAAGTTAGTTGGTGTGAAGCTGCAAATGTGATAAATGCTATAAAAGAGAGACACACAGTAAGAGAGAGATCTCATCTGGTTGTGAAAGTCTGTCATCTGCAGGTGTGAGGAAGTAACTACTGAGCTGAGAACTCACAGGGAATTAGCCCAGAATTACAAGACAAGAGCCCCCGCATACACAGTAAATCCAAAAGCCCTGCAGAGAAGGGGCAGGCATGGTCAGCAAAGGAAGGGAGCCCAGTGAGGCTGCTGCACTCTGTACCAGTAAAGCAGTGCATTAGCAAGAGGTGTATCTAGCACAGCTTAGTATTCTCAGGCTAGAAATTATTCTTCAATCAACATTTATTGTTTATGAGGAGCTAGGAATACTTATTTTGTATAAATTGATCTTATATACTGCTTTTACTATAAATAATTTCTGACAATGAATACACAGTAATTTAACCAATCTTAACTGTTGAAATTATAGTTTCCAACTTCCCATCAGTGTTGACAATGCTATGACAAACATTTTTTATAAATGGACAGACGCCCAATATTTCTTGGCATAACTTCTTAACTTCTTGTAAGTGGAACTGCTGGTTGGGCAAATTTGTAAGCATATTTTAATCATCATCTTGTCAGGAAAATTTTACAATGCTCAGCTGTCAAAAAAAATTTTTTTTTTTTTTGAGACAGTGTCTCACTCTGTAGCCCAGGCTGGTCCTGAACTCACTGTGGAGCCCACTCTGGCCTTGGACTCACAACAGTCCTCCTGTCTCAGCCTCCCAAGTGCTGAGATGACAGGCGTGCACCACCGTGCCCCGGTTTATGTAGTGCTGGGGAATCAAACTCTGGTACTTAGAGTTTGCGAGGCAAGCGCTTTAACCCCTGAGCCGCTCCTCCTCCAGCCCCTGTTATATATTTTTTTGAAGTGGGTGCGCTCTTACATTTGGTGGCATTCTTGGTGACATATAAAACTTCTCCACTTTCCTCATAGTGTGAGGAAGTCACTTTGATTCCCAGGGATCCTTCCAATGACTTCAGGGCAGTCTAAAGGAAAAGGTTATCTTATCTCTCTGTGAAAGATCTTCCTCTGGACCTGAGCTATGCTGGAGGACAAGTTCTAACTTTTCTTTCCTCTCCTTTGACTTCCTTCTCTGTTCCAATTTTTTCCCACCATTTTTACTATTATATATGTGTGTGTGTGTGTATGCAATACTTAATGCTTACAATGAGCTTGAGTATCTTGTGCATATACATATCACATCAATATTATGATCCCTTTCCCTCCCTATTTTTGGCCCTCCAATACCCTCTCCCTCCCACTATCACACTCATTTAGTTCTATAGAATGCCTGTGTTCTGAGTTTCCCAAATCAGAGAAGCCATGCAATATCTAACATATTTAATCTTCTGTGTCTGACTCATTTCACTACAATCACCACTTATTAGTTCAATTTCTCACCCCTAGCATGAGCTGCAGTGGCCATATCTTGATGCCTCTTCTCTGGGTCCAGCAGAGCCCTTTGTTGGGGTGATTTGCCAAAAGTTCTTTTTTAAAAATCTCAGTATATCTTTGCTGAGATTCTTTAATGTGGCTTCACCCATCAGTCTACATAAGAAGAGAACTGTAACAATGAAATTCTTAAGGTTGGAAAATGTGAGAGAAGTCAAATTTCAAATTCCTTAGCTGAGTCTGAAAGGTAAATTTTTGTACATCCAAAAGATATTCAACTTGTCATTGCATTAGTTAGTTTTCTTAGGATAAACTTACATCCCAGACCAAATGAGTGAATTGCTACATTAAATGAGCTTAAGCCTATACTGAATTGCTACATTAAATGAACTAAAATCTGTATCACATAAGTATATTATGCTTAAAGCAATAGACTGACATGCTTAGGTATTTCAGAATTTTTTTAACTTTCATAATTTACTCTCATTTCACTAATTACTAACATTTTGCCAGATTTGGTTTATCATTTTACCTACCTATCCATCCCTAACTTCATGCATACATATTTTTAAAGATTTTATAACAATCCCCTATGTTGAATATAATTATTATGTTTTGCAAATTTATATACTATTAAAAACAATAATTATGGGGGAGGACTTAAGATTTTATGAGACAGTTGGTACTGTTTTAGAAAGATACCAATCAAGTGATTCAAATACCAGTCTATTTTTTTGTTACATTTTCTCTTTAGGGGCTTCCTTTCCACCATGTTTTTTGGTGTTGCTTGTTTCTCTGTCTTTCTCAAAGATTCTTTCAAGTATTTTCTGCAATGCTGGGATAGTAGTTGCAAATTTCTTTAGGGATTCTTGGTCATTAAAATTTTTTACTTCTCCTTCAACGTTCAGGGATAATTTTGCCGGATACAACAACCTGGGTTGACACGTGCTATCTTTTAAAACTTGAAAGATCTTTCTCCAGGCTCTCGTAGCCTTTAAAGTTTGCATCGAGAAATCTGCAATAATTCAAATGGGTTTGCCTTGTATAATAATGTCTATTTTTCTTTTGCTGCTTTTAATATCCTCTCTTTATAAACATATTTTTTGAGACAGGGTCTCGCGCTCCAGTCCAGGTTGGTCCTGAACTCACTATGAAGCCCAGACTGGCCTTGGACTCTTGGCAATCTTCCTGCCTCAGCCTCCTTGTTGGGATTACAGCCACCACACCTGGATTATGTGGTGCTGGGGAACTGAACTCAGGTTCTTAGCACTTGACATAGTGCTTGCTAGGCGAGCACTTTAACCACTAAGCCATTCCTTCAGCCCCATCTCTTTTTATATTTCTGAGGTTTTGATTATTATGTAGCACGGTGAGTCTCATTGCTGGTTATTTGGTGCTCGATAAGCTTCTTGTACTTGAAAATTAATTTTTCTAGATTAGGGAAAGTTTCTTGCATGATTTAAGTGAATAAATTCTTTACACTTTTGGTGCTCTCTTCTGCTCTTTCTCTCATACCCATAATTCTGAGATTGGTTCTCTTTGAATCATCTGTCAGCTGTTGTATCCAGCTGCTTTGCTCATTTCTTATTTTGGAGTTGTGCCTCATTACAGCATTTGTTTCCTCAACCTTGTCTATAAGGTCTGAAATTCTGTCCTTACAATATTTGAGTCATCTTCCCCTGCTTTGACATATATTTTTCATATTTTAAATTTCATCTAAATTTCTTTTCCTATTTTCCACTTGTCTATCAAAATGTTCCTTCATGTCTTGCATTTCCTTATTTACCTCAGCCAATTTTTTATTTGTTGCTTCAATATGCCCAATGAGTTGTGTCTCCATTAGGACTACTATGTGATTAGTAAGTTCCTCTTTAAGCCCTCTGATCAAGGCTTGCATTTCTTTGAGAATATCTTGTTTGAACTAGTGGTTTGACTCGTTCATTTGTTTTTTGATTTCCTGCCCTATGAGTTCCACTATTTCAGGTCCCATGACATTAGTTTCTGGGGTCTCAGGCATTTCTGTGGGTGCCGTGAGATAGCATCTCACTCTATAGCCCAGGCTGGTCCTGAACTCACTATGTAACCTAGGCTAGCTTTGGACTCACTAGTGCTGGGATTACAGGTGTACAGGTGTGCACCACTATGCCTGGCTTTAATGTGGTGCCATGGATTCAAAGTTAGGGCCTTGAGATTGCTAGGCAAGCACTTCACCCACTGGGCCATTCCTCCAGCTCCTTTCCTAAATTTCATTTTTATTCCACATCACTGTAATAAATAGACTGTGTCCGAGTCATTGGAATGGATTTGTTCTTGCTAAAGCAGTTAAGTGGGCCTTGGAAGGTCACTTAGGGTCCCAGGTACTTAGACCATGCCAGGCAAAGTGGTAAACTGCATTACATAGGTCTTTCCTTTTTTTTTTTTTTTTTTTTTTTTTTTTTTTTTTTTTTTTTTTTGATACAAGGTTTTGCTCTGTAGTCTGAACTGGTCATGAACTCACTCTAGAGCCAAGGCTGGCCTTGAACTCACAGCAATCCTCCTGCTTCAGCCTCCCGAGGGCTAGAATTACAGGCATGTGTTGCCACGCTCAGCTTATGTGGCGCTGGGGACTCGAACTAAGGACCTAGCCTTGGTTAGGCAAGCACTTTAACCACTGGACTGGGCTATGCCCCTCGGCCCCCGTCTTTCCTTTTAATTCTTACCACAATTCTGTTAGGTGAGGTACCATTGTCCCTATGTTACCATCAGAAAGCTGAGGTCTAAAGAAGCTGTCACTCATTCACTGTCACCCAGCTACTCTGTGGGAAATGGCCTCTACTTCTGTTTGGAAGCTGAGTAGATGATGAAAAAGCATGCAAACCAAGAAGCAAAATCCAAACCTCCTGAAAGCAGCAACACCTCCTTTCCAGTCTCCTTCCCGCCAGGAGCGGAACTTCTGTACGACTAGAGCGTCTCCTAGCGGCCTCATCTTTGAACTACGCTTCCGGTTTCGGGCTGGCGTCACCAGCGAGCGCCCTAACTCGGCACCGACGGCGTGCAAGCGTGAGGCGTATGACGCAGGGTGATAAGGCGGGTCTTCCTGTCCTCACCAAAGCTATTTCCGTCTGGAACCGGAAGACCGTCCTGGATGGCTTTTGGGGCGGCCTGTGTGTGGAGGTGAGCGGAGAAGCTGCCAGCCTTCCCGCGCCTGCTGCTCGCCGCATGTTGCCAGCTGCGGCCACCAGCCTCTGCTCGCATCTGAGGCGCTGAGTCGCCAGGGCAGCGTTCGACATGTCGGGTGTCCGCACTGCCGACTTTCCCCGTTGGAAGCGCCACATCGCGGAGGAGCTGAGGCGCCGGGACCGGCTGCAGAGGCAGGCGTTCGAGGAGATCATCCTGCAGTGTGAGCCGCGGCCATGCGGGACGGGAACGGGGCGCATGGGTCCAGCAGAACCACGCGGGGCGCCCTTGGGAGCGGGAGGCCAGGCCTCCGGCGCTCCCCGCGTGTTTGGAATTCTGCCCTTGCACCTTGAGCTTTCGGCGCACCACGCCTTTTTAGATCTTTTCCTTCTTCATTTACTCCATCCTTGGGGTTAATCTGAGAGGTTGCTCTGGTAGATTTTGTGTGTTATGTGTGTGTTTTGTGAGAAAGAGTCGTTTGCCTTCATAATCTCAGAAACTTACCTAATGATTATGTATAGAAAAAGGCAGACTCCAGAAATATCCTATTGAAAGATCGTGATGAGATGACACAGACGTTGACTTTAAACATAAGCTTGAGAAACTGACATTGTCTTCAGGATGTCACAGAACGTGTGTCCCTTGATTTCTCGAGCTCTTGCGGGTACGTCGAGCTCTTCTTTTCAAAGCCCTAACACACTTAAATTGGGACATAGCGTTTACTATTCTTGAATATTTTCAGTGCGAAGGAAGTGATTCACCACTCCTTGCAATTTAAGGGTATAAGTGTTTTTTTTTTTTTGTATGCTTAAATACGTTCTAATGAGCATTTCTTTGTCTTACCTTACAAGTTTTATGACAGATGACACATTTGAAGGAGGAAGAGGAATATTCCTTGGTCCTAAAGTTTCATCTGTGTCCTAAGGTTGTCCTGATACTCTCCCAAATTCATGTTGATAATGGGATACAAAATAATTGCTGTTTATTGAATCTCATTGTGCTAAATCAGTTCTCAGATTTATCTGCATTAGACACACCCCAGACCAACTAAACCAGAATAAGCAAAGGAAGAATACAGGTATCAGTGAAGTTTTTTTCCCCCCAAGACTCTTCAAATGCTTCTCTTGTGCAGACAAGCTTGAGCACTGTGGTGTGTAACTAGCGTATTTCATTTCAGCTTCTCTAAAACAATGCAGTAGGTCCTACTGGGCCTTTTGTTTTGTTTTGTTTTGTTTTTTACACACGCGGAAACTGAAGCCAATAAGAATAAAGTGATTTGCACAGCAGGTTGATGGTGTGGGGATGAGATTTGAATTTAGGTTTATGGTAGTTAACTTTTGCATTTTCCCCTTGTTGGATCTCCTAAAAAATGGCATTTTGCTTTTACTGCTCCTTTTCACCTTAAACAGGAAGAACAGGAGATGGAGTACTGCTGTTACATTGGTTCCCATGTATACTGAGAGGTCATGAGAGACCAGTGTTTTTTTGGAAACACAGGAAGTCCCTTAGACTCACCATGATTCCCTCACAGGCTACATAAATTTAGTTCTAGTTCTGAGGTGTTTGTTGAATGCTTATTCTTTTTTAAATAAATGTATTGCAAGTAGAGCTTTATTTTTTCATATTCATATGTAGTACAAAACACTTTTTTCCTCGAGGTAGAGTCTCACTTTATAGTCCAGGCTGATCCTGAACTCACTATGTAGCCCAGGCTGCCCTTGAACTAAAAACAGTCCTTCTGAGTCTCCCAAGTGTTGATATTACTGGTGTGTGCCACTACAACCAGCTTAGGTGGTGCTGATGAATTGAACCGAGGGCCTTGTGCTTGCTAGGCAAGTGCTTTAACCTCTGTGTTATTCTGCCAGCTGTGCATCGAATGCTTATTTTTCAAAAGGTAGTGTACTTTAAAAATCAAATTGTGTTGGAGGTCGAACTTGCTTCATCTATAAAATAGGGGGAAGCTTCCCTGCCTGCTTCATTAAACAATGCTGTGCATGTAAGTGCTTCAACACCCATCTGTATAAATGGTCTGTAAATGTAAGGTGCTTGTAATCTCATAGACAAAAATTCAGTGCTTTTTTTTGTCCTTTAGAAATGGACATTATGATGGCATGGCAGTCAGAATGAGAGAGCACAGGTGAGCCACATGGCACATGCCTGTGATCCCAGCTACTTGGGATGCAGAGGCTGGATAATTTGAGGCTAACCTAGTCAATTTAGCAAGACTCTTTCTCAAAATAAAGAAAAAAATGAAAAGCTTGGGATATGGTTCAGTAGTATAGTATTTGCCTAGCATCTTTGAGGTCATGAGTTCAAGCCCCCGTATCACTCCAAAAAACAAGACAAGACCAAGAGATGAAGAGAACATGTTTCTAATCAGCACTAGACTAGTAAATTATGTCTGTCTGAGGGGCGGGGAGGAGATGGGGATAAGAACCTGGGGGTGGAATAGAGGGAGACAGCCTTGGCCTGTTCAGATTGTCTGTTTAGGGCAGGGGATGAACATCATTTCCAGTTGAATTACACCATTCCTGGCTTCCTCTCCTTGCAGCTTCCCAAGCCAGTCAGTTCTGACCTATCATCCCCAGATTTTTTTGTTCAGTCCCTGCCTGAGCCTGAGTAGAAAGTTAGTAAGAGGCTCTGGGTACAGCAGGACCCTTTCTCCATTTCTAGTCATCATAGTAAAAGAAACTTTTTGGGAAGGAGCCTTCTTTAATGTCTTTATGTTTTTAAAAAGACCTTGAAGTTATCATAGGAAACCATCTTCGAAGATCGAAGATCGTATTGGAACTCTTTGGCACTGGCTTTTTAAGCTTTCTCATAACTCAGCATGGGGCCACTTCCCTGGTGAGCTGAGCTGATGCATTAAACAATATAGTAGAAGGTGTTTTGTGTTTGTGCCCATGAGCTTTATTTTTTGATATCAATGAGAAGCAGAACTCAAATCTTTAAAGGAGAGAGGAGCTCTTTTAGTAGAGTCACTAGCATACTAAGGTGCCAGAGCCCTGTAATTGCATAAATTTTATAATGAGAGATTCAGTTCCTCTGCTTGACAAAATGCTCTTAGTTACCTAATCTTACTGATTTTCCCCGTTGTATTAGCTGTAGCATTCTTGACCGTAATTGAATGTAAACCACTAGACTATGTACAGCTAAACCTTGGTGCAAATTTTGTTCTATAGCATTTGTCCTCCCCCTAAATACTGGGGATTGAACCCATGGCCCTTGCACTGAGTTACATTTCCCCAGCCATTTGTTTGTTTATTTGTTGCTACGCTGGAGATAGAACCCAGGATCTTCACAATATGCTTCATACTCAGTCCATTTTGTTTTCTTTGTTTTTGTTTTGGAAACAGTCTCTTGCTAAGTTGCTGAAGCTGGGCTTGAACTTGGAATTCTCCTGCCTTAGTCTTCCAGAGTGCAGATATTACAGACCTGTGCCATCAGGTCTAGCTCCTTTTTAAAAAAAAAAATTTGAGACAAAATCTCCTTCAGTTGCCCAAGTGGGACTTAAGCTTGTGATCCTCCTGACTTAGCCTATCGGAGTGCTGGGACTGGACCATGTGCCACTATGCCGGGCTTCTAGAGCATTTCTGATTTCAAGACAGAGGATTGACTTGTGACCATCTCCTTCAAATGTATTTTGAATAATGCTATTCTACAAAGGCCTCATGGTCAGTTTCTTGTTTGACTTGATGCTCTTGGGGCTCACAAGATGAAACGCTGAAATATTAGAATCCGGGTCTCCCTAATCTTCTCACTTCTCTGTTAGCACAGGGAGGGGCTCTGTCACCAGGCTGAGAAAATATCTTCTAAAAGAAACGCAGTTGTTTTATAAGCTTGCTCCTTGGGAACCTAAGTAGGGAAGATTAATCTCTGGAGAGAATACTAAAAGTCCACTGCCCAGATAGGTTTTTTTTTTTCTATTTGTTCTGAGAGCATCATTCTAAACATTATCTGGGATTCATTTGCATATGACACTTCTGTTTTGCTTTTCAGCTTCCTCATTTCCCTCTCGCCTCTGAAAAAGAATATTTAAGTTTCAGCTCTTTGGACCTTTCTTTCAATATATGTTTTGTATAATTCCATATTAATAAATTCGTTATGCTTTTTGCTTATTTTTTTGGCTTTGGACAAGATAAAAATATTTGCAAATATTGTATTCCTTTAAAATATACAAAGAGAAAAGAATTTGGGTTAAAAATGCTAAAATCACAGGAAACAAACTCAAGTTCTGTTAAAATCAAGAGATTGGTCATATCCAGAAATAACAGTACTGATCAGAACACCCATAAGAGGATTAAGACAGACTGAGTCAGAACAGCCACCTCAACCTTTCCCTAAGCTTCTGTCTCCAGTATTTTTGTTTCACAATAGCCAGTGCAGGAATTTCCATGTTCTACATGATCTTATTTCTGCCTATCTCACATAGTGGTGGAGCCATTTATTTAATAAATACAGTGTCAGAGAACTTGCCTCCATCCACAAAATACATTAAGAAAACTTCTTTCTTAAAAAGGCTGGAAATTCTCTTTTAAGAATAAACATCATGTAACTTGGGAAGCACTTTCAAATCCAGGCACAGTTTCTTTTAAGTTCACTTCAACTCAGACCCACATTTCCTTCCTCCCTATGTATGGGAAGAGCCTCTGGGATCCTTAATGAGGAAATAGCCACTTTAGTCAATAGGCCAAGCCAACGGCTATTATCTTTTAGTTCAGAGAACCATGTTTTCTTGTTTATCAGAAAAATGTAAGAATCAAGATGGCCTTAGGAATATAACAAGAGGGAAGAAAAGTGGCTGTTGGTCATTGTACCAGAGGCCATTGCTAATAAGCTTTAGTAGCTTTGTGATCTTAGCTATGAATTTTAAATCAGAGGAACTTTTGAAATCTTTGGACATCCAGGGTGGTTAGATTTTCCATTTTGTAAGAGGAAAGTTGGAATGGTTGATGTCTTTTTCTGGACGCCTCATGGTATAAAGTTGGCTGGTGTAAAATGAGTTCTTAACACTTTTTGCTTGTTAACCTTTTGATATGGGGATGTTGGCAATTATGAAGGAATGGGACCACCTCTTCTCTGTCCTTACAGTGACCTTCAGTCTAACTTTAGTGGCTTGTGCCAATTATTGGCAACTATTTTTCAAGCCTGTTTTTTGAATTCCTCACAGTTTTACATTCTCCACCTTTGTTCAGAAGGAGAACTCATTTTCTTTAAGCTCTTCCTTCCTATATTCTCTGACATGTAAGTATCTTTTACTCAGTTACCTTAGCAAAGAACCTCAGCATTGTCTTTCTTACCAGTCCATATCAATTTATGTGACTCCCTGCTTTTATGTGACAATCTCTTTATTTCATCATCGCCAATGAGAAGAAGTTTAAATTCTCCTGTGTTGGCTTCAGTTCCACTTATTAGCTTCAGTCTTTATATTCAGCCACCTAACCATACAACCCTGCTATTCTTAATGCCCCAGTCATCATCTTTGAAAAACCTACCTCACTATTATGAACCATATATGAGAGAGAGAATGGAATTATCCTTCTTTGTATCTGTTTTATAATTGACCAGACTAGCTCTGAACTCCTTCATGTTGGGGACTGTACTTTGTATTGCTATTTGTATTCCAAGTGTCCTGATCAAGTAGTTACATTTACCAAAGTACAGTAAAGTTCTCCTGTATTGCCAGTGTATAGGATTTCACTTTGCCACTGTATTTAACTCCTAATGTAGGAACAGATGACTTTGGAAGTAGAAAGCAATTTCAACTTTCTTTGATCGAAAGGGCATTTTTCCAGATGTGTAGCTACAGGTACCGGGACTGGGGTGCCCAAGCTTAGGCCAAGAATCATCTAAGGAATGTTATGTTTCTAGATTTTATGTAATTGCTACAATAGGTAACAATTTGATACCTACTAAAGATGAAAACTACCCAGGTTATGTTCAAGTGATTTTTTTTGGTCCTAAGCTTTATAAACTGTAACATATAAATATGATATAACAAATAACCTAATACCTGACTTTTTTTATATTCAGACAACAAGTTGCTGGAAAAGTCAGATCTTCATTCAGTGTTGGCCCAGAAACTACAAGCTGAGAAGCATGACATACCTAACAGGCATGAGATAAGGTAATTAATCTTGTATTATACTTGTGTCTCTAAAAGTAAACTAAGTACTATTTTCTATGCGTCAGTTTTTGTCAGCTTCTTTTAAGTAAAAACTGCTAAAACAAAGGAACTAAAATTCATTAAAAGATATGTGCATACCTTGAAGGCTTATCAGTATAGTGCCATCAGCTTGATAAACTTCTTAAGGCAGGTTCACATGGTAAGTCTAGGTTAAGTTCACTTCTCACTCACCATGGTTTACCTTTTGCCTAAGCAGAAACGAGTATTTCTGAGTAGGTTTACAGAGCTCTTATTAATACAGGATTGACTGGCAAAGAAGCACAAATTAATTTTTATACAGTGTAGGTCTATTTAATTAGCCTGGTGTTTTTCAATATTAGCTTGTGAAATCAAATTAGCAGGTTGCAGCAAGCTTTTATGTTTTGTTTAAGAATAGGTTAGAAAAATATCAGTGTGTTTTAACAGCAAGGGTGAGTCTTGTTGCATCAATTATACTTATATGTTCACATGGGGTATTTTATATGTTTACTGAGTCATTTATCTGTATTGTGTCGAGTCATCAAAAAATCTGAAAACTGTACTTATTCAAAGTGGCTTAAATGAGCTTATCCTTCTTCTTTAATATTTATAATGCTTGCATACAGTGGTACTAGTACCCACTGTTACTATAGAATATACTTTTTTTTTTTTGCACATTTGCTACCACTTAGCAATTGTAAAAACAAGGTTGCTAATTTAAGACCAAAAAAACAGAAATGGTAGTGTGGTCTGATTTAATTATTCTTGTAGATGAATCTGCCTATTTATGTTTTCCCCATCTCCCAAGATGGTCCCCTGAGAGGTGGGAGAATGGGAAGGGTCGTAGAGAACGAAATTTCTCAGTCTCGCCTGTGTTCCATCTGTGCTTAATAACAATTAAGGAGATGCTGCTCCGCTTTGATCTGGGAGACCTTCTGTAGTATTCAAGATAGCATTTGTGGTGTTCTGATTAATTTTATGAAGTCTTTTTCTGTCACAGACATATCCATAATGAGCCTGTCCCCCTGACTGCCTTCTGTCTATTAATGATGTCCTCATTTTCCACAAGTCATCTGTGGTTCCTTTTTCCTTTGGTATCCTGCCCATTTAGTCACCCAGGCGTTTGGTTCTTCTCACAGCCTGGTGATTCTGTCTCTTGGATGACATTTATTTTTCTTTCCTTACCTGTCAATCCTGGACTGTGGCAAGAGTCTTTTTTACTTTGGATTTTTGTGCGTTGGAGGTGCAAAGAGGGAGAAGACAGCATCTACTTTGGAGGGACTAGAGTGTATGGAGAGAACGGCTGTTAGAGGCGTTCGCTAGGGAGCAGAAGACAGCACCTGATTGATGCATATCTCATCCTAATTCACCTTAAACTTGTGTATACTATGTTAGAGACTGCTTTTTAATTTAGACTTAATTTTGAGGCAGGGACCCACTGTGTTGCTCGATTTTGAGCTGATGGGCTCAAATGGTTCTCTTACCTCATCTCCTGAGAGTTGAGGCTATAGCTATTTGTAACCACACCCACACTCAGCTTAAGTGTTTCATCACTGCCTGGAAATAGTTTCGTTATGCGTGGTTCCTGGACCACTAGTAGCATCTCGGAACTTGTTAGAAGTGCAGATTCTTGGTCCCATCCCATCTTACTCTTATCAGTGTTGAAACCCAGGTGTTTTCTAAGACCTGAAGCCTCTTAAGTCTGAGCCCTACTCCTTTCCTGGCTACTCAAGCCCTTTGAGCCAGCAGCATTCCTGTGACCTGAGAGCTTGTTTCATTGTTAGTAAAACAGGAAGTCCTGAGCAGCCTAAGTAGAATTGCCTGGATTCTTCTTTCTCACTCTCTGAGGCAGTTCTTTTGAGTACTGTGTCTGTCTATACATGCAGTTGACCCTTCCTAGGAAATTTTCCTAGTGCCTCTTCCAAACCCATTCTTGACTTATGTCACTTTTAACTTTCTTAATTCATTTTCTTTTTGTGAATCTTTCACTAGAATGCCAGCTCATTAGGAGGAAGAGCTGCATCTTTCTATTTTCTACATGTTTTACATTTAAATAAGGAAATTTGGTAAGATACTTTCTAATTGCTCTTCCTAGTTTAGGGTAGTTTTGTGTAAGGTGTGTTCTACTTTTTTCTTTTTCTTTTTTTTTGAGACAGGGTCTCCCTGCATAACCTTGGCTGGCCTTGGACTCAGGACAATCTGCCTGACTCAGCTTCCCGAGTACAGGGATTACAGGCTTGTGCCTCTACGCCCAGCTTTTATTTATGTGGTGCTGGAGAATGGAACTCAGGGTCTTGTGCTCGCCAGGCAAGCGCTTCAACCACTGTGCCCTCCAGCCTGTGTTCTACTTTGCTTTTTCTCTTTTTTTTCTACTTTCTAAGCTGTTGTCTTCTTCTTCATGGATTGAGAGTGGGGAAGTCCCATGCTCCCTCTCAGTGCTTACATATGTAATAAAGATCCACGTATAGACAGAGGGTAAAATTAGAAAGATTTTTATACTACTTCTTTTTCTTTCCTTTTTATAGTGTTATAGGTCAGAAGAAGGTGGGTTGTTCTCCCCTCTCCCTTCAGATGTGGGTGTCCTAATGTTCTGCTGCCTTTTTTTTTTTTCCCATCTATGAGCTTTCTCTAGGCATTGGATTTACCTGCTCATTGTGGCTTGATAATGTTTATCTGTAGCTGTAGCATGACCCTTCTAAACCCTAAATCTAGTTTTAAATTTCATGAGACCAGAAGATCTCTGAAGTAAAAGGGTTTATTGAGCCATTTCAGATGTTAGCTAGAAAAGGAAAGAACTAAGTACTAGGACATGTTACCACAGTTACTAGCAGCATAACTAGGTAGCAGTTGGCAGTGTTCCCTAGACCAGAGATAAGAGCATTTCATTCAAACCTTAGAATGAAGAAAACACCATCCTACCTGGAATCCACATAGCGAAAGCTTTGGGATAGGATGTCACTCCATAACCAAAAGTGGTTGCTTCTGGATTGGTTAGGGCTTAAAGTTTACAGAGCTTAGGTGAATAGGGTGGGATAGTCTGCTGTGATGGGGTATTAGTTAATTAATTAATTTCTTAAAATTTGAAATGGGGTCTTGCTCCGTGGTCCATGTTGGTCCCAAACTCACTATGTAGGCCATGCTGGTCTCAAACTCAGGACCTTGCAGGCAAGTGCTCTAACCTCTGTGCTAGTCTTTCAGCCGAATGGGTTTAAATTAATTCAGAGTTTCAATATAAAAATTTTTTGATTTGCCTGCAGTTGTTAAATTCCCTTATCTCTGCCCCTCCATCCCTACCTTTTAGCCTTTGTACTTAAGACTTCTCAGAATTTTTCTTTTTTTTTTTCAGTCTGCTGCTAATTCTGAGATACATTGCAAATAATTTGTTCCCCAGACTGAATTAACTCTTTGAGGCAATCTGAACTCTCCTGGCTTCAGGTACATCCTGTTTGCTGACTTTCCTATGCTTGGGTCTCTTACTTAAACTCCTCCATGGAGTATAGACTCTGATGTTCGTCTTTCATTGGGCATGTACTTGGAGGACCAGCTGAACTCTTCTGGGCCTTCCTGGACCTGCTCCTCCAGTGGTCTGGCCATCTCAGCAAATAATGCCTGTGTTTTACTAGATGCGAGGGCCAAAGGCCACAGATCATTCTTGACTCCTGTCTTTTACGCTCCATGCCTAGCCCCAAGGGAAGGCTTGTACCCACTCTTTACTATCTCATTGCTACCATCATGGTGTGAGTCACACCCTCCTATGCCTGGGCTACACACATCCGATCTCCCTGTTTCTCCTCCTGTGCCACTGCAAACTGCTTAGAACCCTTCAGCAATGTGTGAATACCACAGTCCTTAGGCATAGGTGGCTCAGCACCATCTCACCTCTTCCTTTTCCTCAGCTTTTCTTTCTCTTCCTCTGTGAATGTCACCCTAACCCCAAGTGCTCCAATCCTTTTACTCCTTTCGGGCCCGTTACTTATTGCATCTTCCACTCAGAGGGCTCTTCCTTGAGAGTCCATATGGCTTGTTTCTCACTTTTTGGTCTCCAGTCATGTGTCACCTTGTCAGAGAAGCCCTCTGATTATCCTTTGTGAAGCAGAACCCTGCTACTCTATTTCCTTCCTTTCCCTGCTTGCATTCTCTTTGCAGCACGTGACTTATGACTTCATATTTACTTTGCTTACTGTCCATCTGCTCTTGATTGGCTGTCAGCTGCGTGAGAGCAGAGCTTTGTACTGGCTGTCTATTCAGCGCCAGCAGTGCCTGGCACATGGAAGGCGTGCTAATACTTGCCCGTGAGTGGGCTTTCTGTCTGCCGCTCTGATTTTCCTACATTTGGTTCAGGAGCCTGGTCTTTGTTCCTGACCTGGAATATTTCTTTATTCCCAGTTGCGTTTGTGTTTGGCTTATTGTACCATGTGTCTCACTTGGGTGGGTGGCTCGTGACTGCTGCTACCTGGGGGCACTGGAACGGTTTATTGTCTGTGTTGATGTCTGCAGGTTTGAAATTACAGAGTCACTGTTTCACTGTCTAATAGGTGTTGTTTGGAGTCTTATTTCCTTCCTTGTTGTCTGTTCTTTTAATATGCTGATACTGATTTAGTCCTGGACATGATGGCACATGGAATGACAGTCAACTACAGGAAATGGCCCAACTGAGAATTAAACACCAGGAGGAACTAACTGAATTACACAAGAAGCGTGGAGAGGTAAAGATGGCCCCCTCCATATCTGCCTTTGCTCTGGTAGGGTCGTATGGGGGAGGGCAGGAGGGCAGCCACTTAGCATTCTGGCTCAGTTCGTCAGTACAGGTTCTCTTTAAGGGAGTAGGAGAAACCATTAGGCAGCATGAGCCCTATCAGCAAGAGGCAGGCCAGAGATGTGCCACTCAGTTTTGTGCTCCAACAGCAGCAAGAGAGATGGGAGTGTGAACCCTGGTGTTTCAGAAACAGAGGGAATTGAGTTCAAGCCATGCCTACCTACTCTAGATGGTGGTCATATGACAAACCTAACCATCAATTCAGCCAAGTTGGTCTTGAGGTTGAGGGTAAGGCAGGCGTCCTCAGCAGGAACCTGATTGTCCCCGGGAGCCCTTCCCATCTGTCTAGCAGGCATCCCATGCACTTCCCAATAGGCTCTTCTGCCTTCTCTGCCACCCAGTTCATTTCTTCTTGGTATCTTTGCCACCAGCTCCTTTTCTTTCTTACACAGTCACTTATTAAGTGACCTCCAGGTGCAGCTGTAAGGTTTCTTACTTACAGGTTTCTCTCTTTTCCAGTTAGCTCAGTTGGTGATCGACCTGAATAACCAGATGCAGCAGAAGGACAGGGAGATGCAGATGAACGAAGCAAAGTGAGTGAAGCACGGGGCTAGGGTACAGGGGACTTGGGTCACGTGTTTTCTTTGACTACTTTTTCTTTTTCTTTTTTTTTTTTTTCTTTTGAGACAAGGTCTTCCTTTGTAGCCCAGGTTGGTCCTGAACTCACTGGTATAGCCCAGGCTGGCTTTGGACTGAGGACAATCTGCCTGCCTCAGCCTCCCTAGGATTGCAGGCGTGCACTACTGCACCCAGCTTTATGTCGTGATGGGGAATCAAACTCAGGACCTTGTGCTTACAAGGCAAGCGCTTTAACCTCTGTGCCATTCCACCAGCCTTGGCTGTACTCCTGAGAATGAGACTAGTGGTAGCAATAACCATATTGTTCAGCAAGAGATATTGCAGGGCCTGTAATCTGGGACCCTTTCCTGCATGCTTTAAGAGAAGGAAATGGCAGGGGCAGATCCTTCAGAGCCCTGGACTCCTAGCTTCCTCCTAGGGAAGTAACCAAGACTAAAGAGTCCCAGGGTACTGCTCTCCATGGCCACTGTGTGTGGATATCAGTATCTTCCTGTAGTAAAGGCGAGGTTGTGTTACATGAGCCCATGATGCCCTTGGGGTAAATGGGAATGCCTTTCTGAGCAGAACAGTGTTTTTGATTAGGGAGAAACCTGGCTGACAAGAGAACAGGGACTTAGACTCCTACTACCTTAAAGCTGAGGGAGCTTCACAAGTCCCTGTATCACTGTGTTGTGAAGTAAGCACCAGAGCTCCCATTCCTTTAATTCCTGCATTCCTGAAAGCTGCTTTCACTAGTCATTCATGATCAGCTGGAATCTCATTCTAGGTGTTTCCTAAAAGGATTGTCCTGCTGACCCGTGGGCTGGGCCTAGTGTGGTAGCCAGTGTTCTGCTGGCCCAGCCCACACAGTTGGCACTGAGCCAGGTCGTCTGGCTGTGGTGCAGGGCCCGGGCAAGGAACTCCTCCACTGTTGTGCTTTCAGAATTGCAGAATGTTTGCAGACTATCTCTGACCTGGAGACAGAGTGCTTAGACCTGCGCAGCAAGCTTCAGGACCTTGAGATAGCCAACCAGACCTTGAAGGATGAATACGATGCCCTGCAGATCACCTTTACAGCCTTGGAGGAGAAACTGAGGAAAACTACTGAAGAGAACCAGGAGCTAGTCACCAGGTGGATGGCAGAGAAAGCCCAGGAGGCTAATCGCCTCAATGCAGAGAATGAAAAGGATTCCAGGTGGGGTGTCAAACCATTTTTAGTAAAGTAGAACCCGGTTGGTAATTCTGCTAAATTGAAGCACTTGCCTAGTGTGCACAAGGTCCTGGGTGGAATCGCTGAGCATGGTGGTAACCCTTGTGAACCCAGCTCTCAGGAGGCTGATGTAGGAAGATTGACATGAATTTGAGGCCAGGCTGGGCTACATTATGAGTTCAGAACCAGCCTAAAACAAAACAAATGCAGACAAAAAAAAAGATTAGGAATAGTGATAGTGGAAGTAAAGAATTTATATTTGCAAAGACACTTGAAACTGAATAAAAGAGTGCCTCCCAAAAGGCCTTGGTCTGTACCTTTGTGAAGCCAACCTTGCTACTACACTGGAATATCGAAGTGTAGTTTCATGTGAATGTACGGTGAAGTTCTAAATCAAATTCATTGATACAGGTCTTAATTGTGTTGCAGTTTTACCAAGATTTATCCTAGAAATTATGAGTTAATTGGGATCAGTTAAATGATTTGCATTAAATCCCGAATATCTGACCTTTTGACTTACCTGGGATGCATTGGGTGAAGGGCAGTTTTCTTGGACTGCATTTAAAGTATATAATATACTTACTATGTTACAGCTTCTAAAAAAAACCTACTTTAACTTGTTATTTTACAAAATAACACAAGCCCAAGTTTAATAATTAACTAAGCAAATAAGAAAACTTCTCTGTCTACTTAATAACCATGCCTGTCCTCACAGTCACACAACATGTGAGTGGGTTGAAATAATATTATTAATAATTGCTGTGATTTACTTACCAGGTCACACATGCAAGTATAATATCTGATATATGTGGTTTAGATTTCACTGACCGTGGCAGGCACGGGAGGTGGAATTAGCATTGCACCTTCCCCTATGTGGTGTTCTTTTTCTCCTACATAGACACTGCTTGAACACTGCACGATCAAGTCATGAAAAGTACCGCTAAAAATCACATAATGGTGTTAAAAAAGTTTGGGATCTTGTGAGGCTGCTGATTAGTTGTTTGTGCCTTGAATAGCCTGCAAACCTACCTGACAGCGTGTGCTTAAGAACCATGAAGCTGAGTTACAAAGAAAAAAGAAAATTGTATAGTACTGGAAGAAAGTTTACAGATTTGTATTGGGCTAGACTTAAAGCTGTTCTGATGTGCAGTTGGGCATGCCTGCATTAGATGATAGAAAATCTGACCATTTTTATAAATCATATTCTGGTCAATCCTGACAAAAGCCCCTAAAGGAGAACTTTTAATAAAAACACCTATCTCAAGCTGGGTGTGGTGGTGCATGCCTGTAATCCCAATACTTGGGAGGCTGAGCCAGGAGGATTGCCATGAATTCAAGGCCAGCCTGGGCTAGAAAAAGAAAAAGGAAAAAAATTAATAAACTAGAAATATGGAATATGGTAAATGAATATATGTTCACACATGATCCCAGCTTTATATATACTGTTTTTTTTTTTAAGAGTGGAAGAAATTCCCCTGTTAATTATGCTTGCTTACGGTGATGCGATGATTGGTTTTGGGTTTCTCTTTTTATATTTAAAGATGTGTCCTGACTTTCTAAAGGTTGATGTATTGGTGGGTTTTGGAAGCAAGGGTAGTGCTGGGGGTTGAACCCAGGGACTTGCACGTTCCAGTGAAGCAGTCTGCCTCCGATCTGTGTCCCTTGTCCTTTTTATTTTGGAGGCAAGTTCTTACTAAGTTGCCCTGGTTGCCTCAAACTTGTGATCCTTCTGCCTTAGTCTCCTGAGTAGCTGAGATTATAAGTGTGTACCGCTATGATTGATTTGAAGTATCTATTAAAAGATGAGCTATCTTTTTTGTATCATTTTGGTCACTGTAAATAAAATAGTTTGACTTACACCCTGACATGCTCGGCAGTATGAAGAGCAATCCTCCTGAGTCGACATCCCAGAATGCTTGGAATATGGGTGTGCACCACCATTCCCAGCTAGTTCTGTGCAAATACTATATAGTGGTTTGAGCA
The DNA here is from genome assembly GCA_004027205.1 of Ctenodactylus gundi. NCBI lineage: Eukaryota > Metazoa > Chordata > Mammalia > Rodentia > Ctenodactylidae > Ctenodactylus > Ctenodactylus gundi. The sequence goes on from PVKB01004783.1 coordinate 43,426, forward strand.
TCCATGGATTGGCGTATTCATTGAGAGGGCATCTGAGTACCAATCGCTACAGATACCAGAGACAGCTATGCTTACTTCAGAGTGCTGTTAGAATTCTAGGACTAATGTAGAGTGCTAAGTCATAGCCATAACTAACCCTTTAATAAATCTCAAGTGTCTTTCTGTCTTGAGAGGCCCTGGGTGCTGGTAGGCCAGTCTTCCTTACTAATTGATTGCTTTCTCAAATAACATGTTCTCTCCTGCAGGCTTTAATCTGAACCTCTTTGTAATGGGGACCCTCTGCAATGTTTGGGGGTTATGAGTTTGGTTGTCTTTGCCCAGAGTAACTATGTTTTATGAGGAAATATCTGAATATTTGAATTTACCATCAGAACTACTAGGGTAGTGCATTGAGAGCAAAAATCTCATGCTTTTTTAAAATCAAAACAGGAGGCGGCAAGCCCGGCTGCAGAAAGAGCTTGCAGAAGCAGCCAAGGAACCTCTGCCAGTTGAACAGTAAGTAGGACTAAATGTATCGGTACTATGTTCTTAATGATTTTCTCTTTTTAGTCTTATAACACTGTACATGTAATTATACTACCACTCAAAGTATAACATCCATATAATCATTTTAGTTGTATTTTGGCGTCTTACGATTTCATGCCTAGATATAATGTAGTGAGTATTGTTTTTGACCTTATTTTTAATTGTTCACTTGGGATAGATCCTTAAAATTAAAATTTGTCTGGTTAAACCTTGTAGAGGACTGGAGGAATGGCTCAGCAGTTAGCACTAAGTTCAGTTCCCCAGTGCCACATAAGCTGGATGTGGTGGTGCATGCCTGTAATCCTAGTACTCAAGAGGCTGAGGCAGGAGATTGCCTTGATTTCAAGGCCAGTCTGGACTATATAGTGAGCTTAGAACCAGCCTGGATTATAGAGTGAGACCCTGTCTCAAGAAAAGAAACCTTGTAGAACATATTGCTGGATTTTCTTGCAAACAAGTTATTCTCTGTTTACATGCTTCATTAGCTGTGAGACTCTAGATGACTGTATAGGCGTCCCCCTTGCTGTTTACTGTTCACACTTGATCACCTGTCTGTCATCATGTAGCCTCACCTCTTGGTCACTTTTGGTTTATGATTTTAAGTGAAAGTTTTACCAATGTAACAAAATTTCCTTTGCTCTAGTTCAGGATAGATTTCTTTTCTGTCAAAATGTGTTTTGGAATGTAGTTTCAGAGTTATGATCTGCTCTCAAGATACAGGTTGCTTCCTATTTATGAGGAGGAGTGATTTAAATTCATTTGGGAGTCATCCACCACCATTTTTTTTTTTTGGGGGGGGGAGTAGGGTCTCATTCTGTAACCTAGGCTGGTTCTCATCTCACTATGTAGCCCAGGCTGGCCTTGGATTCATGGCAATCCTCCTGCCACCCCCAGCTTTATGTCATGCTGCGGAATTGAACTCAGAATCTTGCACTCATCAGGCAAGCCCTTTAACTGCTGTGCCATTCCTCGACCCCCCCCCCCCCCCACCCATTCTTAATTTATAAGAAAACTGGCTGGAGGAATGGCACAGGCCCCAAGTTCTATTCCCCAGCACTGCATAGCCGGACATGTTGGTGCACACCTGTAATCCCAACACTTGGGAGGCTGAGGCAGAAGGATTGCTGTGAGTCCAAGGTCAGCCTGGGCTGCATAGTGAGTTCAGAAGCAGCCTAGCAGCCTAGGCTAAGAGCGAGATCCTGTCTCAAAAAAAAAAAAGAGGTTGTCACATTGAACCTTTTCTCTAGGTATCTAGATGTGTCCCACTGGCTCAGGTGTGTTTTCCCCAAGCCATAAACTGAATGACCTTGTCTCAAAATAAAATTATGAAATTTTAAGGAGGTAGGGCACTTGCCTTGGATTCCACCAAAACACAACAAAACTAGCTTACGAAAGTGTTGTTTGCGTATTTGTCAATATAACCATGTGACTGGTTGAAGTATAACTTAGTTGGGCTTCCTGCCCAAGGTGGCACAGGAAAAGCTTCCACTAAGATGCAAACCTAGGAGCATCTGGCAAGAGAGGTTTTCATGATCTCTGTGCCTCACAAAGAGTGGAATTTTCTGGTCAGAATGCATCCTTAGAGAATTCTAGCAAAGTCCCTGCTAGTTTCTTGATCTGTTCATGGTTCTGGGTACTTTAGGACCATGAAGTATCTTAAATGGAATTATCATTGGTTCAGTTCATATTTGCTCCTTTAGCCATCCTTGTGGTTCTCTTGTTTTGTGAGTGTAGGTGACTGTTAGAACCCTATGTGTGCGAAGGGCTGGCCATGAAGGAAGTCGGGCACAGCCTTGTTCTCATTATTCTTCCTTATATCCTGCCTTGGACGTAAGACAGGTCCAAGGAAATGGGGAAATGATAATTAATCCTAGAATAAGTCAGGGGAAGTAAATTTACCTTGGCATGGTTTAACTTGCTTAGCAACAAGTTTAAGTTTACATTCACATAACCCAGATAATTAATCAGAGAAAAGGAAAATTTTGCTTTTAAGCTCTTAAGAATCCGCACAGAAGGTGATGAAGGCTTAGGCTATTCCATTTTATTTTGTTTTTCTTCTCCATGAAAATTGCAGCTTATCTGAAAATCTTTAAGACCAAAATAATAATGGCAGGATGACGCAGCCGTGAGTTCAAGATTAGCCTGGACTACAGAGCAAGACCCTGTCCCCCCCAGAAAAGGGCCCAAATAATTACTTACTTGTTTCCCCCATTTAGGAAAAAGGTGGCCTTCAAAACTGTGGAGGTAAGGGAATTCACAGGTATTTTGCATCCACTGGTATAAAGCACACCTGACAGAACATGTTTCTCTGATAGAATAGTGTCACTTGGGATGTGACGGGTTCTCTAAACATCAGAGGCTCTGAATGATTAAACTTACATATGAGATTCCCAGTCAAAAAACATGTTTAGATTTTGCTTTTGAAATATGTTTTCAGTTAGCATTGTGGGTTGAACAGAAACTTCTCATGTTTCTTCAGAGTGGCTGCTCTCGCCATTGGTGTCATAGCCAAGTGTCATGGGTTGTCTGTGACTATAAAATAACTCCTGCTTTCTCAGAAAAGGTTCACCACAATGTTCCTGTTCAGCAAATGAGAGACTGTCTTGCCCTTCTTTCCAGGGATGATGATATTGAAGTCATTGTGGATGAGACCTCAGACCACACAGAAGAGACCTCTCCCGTGCGAGCCATCAGCAGAACAGCCACGTGAGTAGACAGGGTGAGCCAGGGAAGGGGCGAGTAAGCAGCAGTTTGCCAGGTGCGTTTATGGACATGGCGAGAGAACGTAGTCAGATGCACTCACATCCTGAAGTCCCATGGGTGGAACAGCTGCCAGCCTCTTTTTTCTTTGCTAAAAAAAATGTTGGACTGAAAGAATGGGGATTGGTTATAAACACCAAGAAATTATTAGGTCCAAGGCTTTATTTCCAGAGAACTTAATACTAGAGAACCTTGTTTCTTTTAAAACTTCTAAGCTGGGTTTTGCCTTCTACTTCCCATTATTTCCTGGTGATTCAAGTACTGTGTTGAGTTTCTCTTGGCTGGGATTTGGGAACTACTTATGTGGGAAACATACTCCCAGGTACCTATTTTTATGGGCTGTTTTGATTGATTATTTGGGCAAAATGTTTCTAAGGTTTAAACCTATCCTCCCCTCCTCTTTAGTAAGCGACTCTCGCAGCCTGCTGGAGGCCTTCTGGATTCTATCACTAATATCTTTGGGTAGGTTAGAAGACCTTCACCTTTCCTTTTTATGATGTGTGTAAATTTATCTAAGCATATATATGTGGTTTTTTTTTTTAAATGTACGTTAGAACTTCAGGATGCAGACAATACAGATGCCTTAATTTTGGCTTTTCATTTAGCTTCTTTTTTCTTCAACTTCCTTTCTCTTAATCTTGCTACTTGCTGATCTCTGGCCTTTCCCTTTAGTCTGTCCGACTCTCCCCTTTTGGGACATCATTCTTCTGATGCTGCCAGGTGAAAATACTACCCTCTCTTAGCCCAGCATGTGAATGTGGGTCATATATAATCACACTGATCACGCTGTGCTACCTGCAATCATCCAATGTCCACATGCTAACCAGGGCGCTTTGCATGTTCCTAGGAATGAGGGCTAGTAACCCTCCTAGTCAGGCAGTCAGGTGGAGCTCCTTGTCCGTCATCATGCTCTTGGCCTTTCTTTCGGCATGCATTCACTCTGCCTTGACCACATGTGTACATTGAAGGTGATTATAATTAGGCATAAAAATTATCTTAAAATAGCATTACAAATATACTGAAGTGTTAACTTGTGAGTTAGTTAGCTGTTACATTAGGTTGAAGTTCCCTAGAGATGTATTGACAGGGTAAGCAGTTGTTATTCAGGATTGCTTTTCATTGTTGAGTTTTGGAACCTGTACTTCAGTGAGTAAGACAGGAGGGTATTACATGTGCTGTCTTCCTTCCTTGTTGTCATTTGAGTGAAGATGCTTTGGAATTTGCTGATCCTTTTGTGATTTGAGGGGTCTGGAAGGGAAAACAAACTACTGACAAGGGCAGTATGCTTAAGCATATTTGAGACCTGACGTTGATCTTGTGCAATCTTGTCTAACACTTGCCTTTATGTTATTCCTTAGGAGACGCTCTGTCTCTTCCTTTCCGGTCCCTCAGGATAATGTGGATACTCATCCTGGTCCTGGTAAAGATGTGAGAGTACCAACTACTGCCTTGTATATCTTTGTAAGTATGCTTCCTCCCCAGCCTAGGCACGGCATGGAAGGGTGCAACCACCGAAGCATCCTTTCTAGGACTGTGGCCAAGCTTTTCTTTGTTTATATCATGCTCTTTTTACCTCCTGGCTTTGCCATCTCTGAAGGAGATTCATGTGTTCTGCTTAGCTTCAGAGCGCAGAATTCATTTCTCCATTTTCTGTAGCAAGAACTGGCTGAGAAAGGATTAGAAGCATGAGGAAAAGGGTCAGGGAAAATAAGTTAGGACTAGTGAGGAGTCAAATGCAAATTATGTAGTTGTTGTCACCAAATAAGTGTTAAGTCCAGTATAGTGTGTTTGTTTTGTAAGTCCAGCAGGCATCTGTTAGTGTCGTAAATAAACCCTGCTTGTGTGACTTCAGATAGAGCCTATGATTGGAAGCATTGCACAGTTGTGATACCAGGATTGTCACCAGCGTTTCGGACCTGATTTCTGGTGCTAGATAATCTGTATCCCAGCCTGGGTAACTGGGCAGAAAATGAGCTAGCGTGGGGAAAGGCCTAGTGTTAGTCTTATGGCTGTCAAAGCCTTGAGAACTGGGAGGGGCAGCATGAAGAGCAAAGCCCAGAGTTGGGCTGACTTGATAACTGGTAGGCAGAAGGGGTGGTTAAGGGTGACTGCTGTTGAGGCAGGAAAGACTTGTTGTACCAGTGGGGCTAATGGGAGCCTTTTAGGAAAGAGAAAGTTCTCTTACGTTTAGATATTTCTACACAGTGAGCTGGCCCAGCAATGAGCTAGCCACTGTGGCTGTTCCGTAGAGTCCTGTTGTGGAGGAGGAGCTGGACTGGGGAATAGTAAGGCCCCTTCCTATTCCGTCCCACTCCTATGATACCATAGTGGGGCTGGGCACATCACAGAGGTCAATGATGATTGGTAAAAGGTCTGATTGCACTGACTGTCACAGTCCCTTCCTTGCTTGAAGCTCCCAGCTGCCATTTTGTTTCCTGGCACATTTAAGTCCTGTGTACGGGGTAGTAGAGCAGCTGATAGTTAGTGGTACTGTCAGCACGTGTTTCTGAGAGTGAGCAGTTCACAGCTGACTGGTATCCAACAGAACCGTTCAGTTCCACAGGAGCATGACAAGTGGCAGGCAGGGGTGTGATGGTGCATGATCTCAAGTTTTCAATCTGAGACCTCAGCAGCAGAAAGAAATTTTTGTTTAAAAAAGGAAAATTGCATGTAGGTAAAAGGTATGGTTACTTGTCACAGAGATTTTGAGTAATGGGAGAGACAAAAGTGGAAATCAAAGCACCAAATGGCTGCTCATTTCCCATTTAGATAATGGAGATACACTCTCAGTAACGTCTGTCTTCTCAAATTTTTCTGGGTCTAAAGGAAGTCCTGTACCTCGTATATCATCCAGAAATACTTCTTATCTAATGCACTTGTAAGAGAATAGATTATAGCAACTAACGCTGTCTCTTATTTCCTGTTTCTCTTCTAGAATGAGATACTTTTTAACCTGGTTCCCTTTCTCAGCCACACATGCCATTTCAGTGTACCCCTTGTTTATGCCAGTCTTAGAAATTTCACTGTGAAACACCTTAAAATCTTCCAAGATAACTGGTACTTCAATTGATGGTGGCCTAAACTGTTTTTGTAGATAAACAGACTACAAAGAAACTTCAAGGAGTAAAGAACTTAACAGAGGTCACACTGCTAGTATTTGCTAGTGATGGGATATTTGCAGAATGAACGAGGTAAAATAATGATGAGTAACCAGTATCTATATATGTTAGGACTCATCAAGAAAGCTTTCTCATAAGAGGCCATGTGCTACACACGTCTTTCAGATACATAGTGTTTAATATTAACGAGTGATAAGTTTATGATGGAAGTAAATCTGGTACCAGTCTGGATGAAAAGTGGTATTTTAATTCTAGAACTACTTTCAAGCTAATAAGGCTATTGAAATGTCATTTCCAAGAAAAAAATATTAATGCAAAACATACTTTGAGGAGTTCATCTATACTAATTTTAATGACTGTAGGAATAAAATGATGATAGAGTCACAGGAAAACTTACTTGAACTAGAAATCCACTTTAGTTTGAGGTTGGGTCCACCTCTGTTTAAGTATGAATGCTTTGCCTTGAGTTAGACATTTGGAAAGCGTCTGAGGCTCAGGCATAATAACGATTGGACTTTACACAGGGTACTTGTCTTGCAGGATGCACACGATGGGGAAGTCAATGCAGTGCAGTTCAGTCCGGGTTCGCGGTTACTGGCCACAGGAGGCATGGACCGGAGGGTTAAGCTGTGGGAAGCATTTGGAGGTAAGAGTTCACTGGACTCTAGAAAGAATTTGGATTGGTGACATCTAGTTGACCTTGCTTTTGGGCACTCTTTGAATTATTTATCTTAAACATAACACTTTATATAAGGAATCATCAGACTAAAACAATACTACCATTTTGTTTTCTTTTTACATCTGAGTAGATATTTGCTCTGTCAAGCAGAGACTAGATAGAAAATGTTATTATGAATGTTAGCATTCTGCAGTTTTTCTCATCTAATCAGAATGTCTTGCAAAATAGCGCTTGTTTTAGAAGGAAAAATCTTGAAACTATGCATCAGGATGTGGTATATGTAATAATGGCAGTGGCTTAGAAAAAGAATGACTGAAGCCATGTCTAAGCTTGGGGAAAAAAGTAACCAGTGGGAGTTGATATTTCTTAGAATTTTAATGCTGAGCATAGCCTAATACGACATTTATAAGATTTAGTCAAATTTATAGATCTGTACTGAGATAAAGTTAGAAGATAAGGCTGAACATTTTCATAGGAACCACTTTGGATTTATAAAATTTAAGCAGGTTGCAGGAGAAGTGCTGTGGTTGAGTTAGTGAGGGGCATTTATAGAGGAAAGGGGGCATTGGCACTTAGTTAATTTGCTAGGATCATGAGTTCATGAAGAGAAAGTTTAAGGACAAATCCTAGAATGACCAAAGTAGGCTTTACTTCCATTTTACTACCTAGTTGGTTAAATACAGTTTTAAATGTTTCTTTCATATCTTAATGAGATTACAGCAACTGGATTCTGAAATTTTCATAGTTGATTTCTACAGAAGTGGTAATTGGCACAAATGCTGATAAGAACCCAGATTAATGTTTGTAAGATAAAATTAACTGAAGAAATATTGGAACTAAATAAATTAAATCTCTATAGTTTGTTTGAGATGTTTCAGTAAGTCCTATACTTTCCTCTTTATAAAGGGAGTAATAACTCTAAATGTGTTAACAGTTTTAAGAACACACATGCAAAAGCCCAGAATCTTTCATTGTATTTTAGTGCCTGTTTAAATTCACCGACTTTAACTTTCAGTCTTTTCATTTTATTACAGACAAATGTGAACTCAAAGGTTCTCTGTCTGGCAGTAATGCTGGAATTACAAGCATTGAATTTGATAGTGCTGTAAGTATCTAGTGTCTCTGAGTCAAAATTTTTTGAAAAACAATCTAAGACATCTGAGTCTTAAAAATAAAAAAGTGACTTCTCTGTTTTCTCTGCCATTCTCTGAATCTTAAGTTAAATCTGTGTTAGAGAAAGGTGAAAGGTAGATTATAGAACTAATTGGTGTATCAGCTCTGACCAGTCTTGGGTTTTGGTTTGTGTGTTAGTGTTGTAGTAGTGCTGAGAACTTTTTCTTTTCAGAATCATATTTTGTGTGCTTAGATGCAGTGCTGTAGCATCTAGTGTGGTCCCTGCCCTCTTGGACTCCCCCTTAAATAAGAGAGGCATGAAAGCAGCAAACATCTGGAAGCCATATTACTAATATGATACAAGATGGAATTGCTGAAAGGTTCTTTCTAGGGTACGGAGGGCTTAGGGAACAAAATAGGCGACTTGAGGCAAAGTGATTTTTATTGCAGTGCTGGAAGTCAGTTATACCCAGGATATTGTAAACATTAGTTAGCAAGCACTCAGCTACTCAGCTGCATCCCTAGCCCTGATAGGCTTTTACAAACAGGTGTGGCATTAAATTCTGGAATAACTGGCAATGCTGAAGACTAGAGTGGTAGGGTGGGTCTACAGTAACCTGTATTTTCAGGGCTTCTGCAGAGTTGACCCAGACCCAGGGTTGTGTTCAGGCAGTGGTGCTGGAGAGGAGAGGTTTTAGGTAGACACTTAGAAGGTAGATGTTCTTGGAAAGTGATAATTGGGAGATGAGACAGGGGAAGAGTAGATGTCCCTCCAGGCCAGAAAGCCTGGGAATTCGTTTTCACTGTTATTGAAAGCAGTAAAGGGAAATGCAAATAGGGGAGGCTGAGTTCGATTTTGAACTTGAGGTGCCTGTAACAAAAGAGGTTCAGTGAGGTCTGGTGGTGGAGTGTCTAAACTTAAAGGAAACCAGTGAGTTGACACACTGGTGTTAATAGTTGGTGATAATACATTAGGTGTATAATTTTAGGCGTCTAAACCTTAGATTTCATTACTGGTAAATTTATATCATAATTTATTTCTTTATTGTGATTAAAAATTATTTTTCCTCTCCTTTTTTCCTTTAGGGAGCTTATCTCTTGGCAGCTTCAAATGATTTTGCAAGTCGAATTTGGACTGTGGATGATTATCGATTACGAGTAAGATCCAGTTATAAAAATTAGTATGATCTCTGAACTGCACGTTGGTTGTTGTCTTAGTTGCTTTTTCGTTGCTGTTACTCAAAACCCAACAGCCACAAATTTAGGGGAGGAAAGGTTTATTTTAGCTCACAGTTTCAGAAGTTCACATACAGTCCATTCAGGGGCAGCGGCAGCAATCTAAATACATGGCAGAGGCAGAGGTGGAGGCAGGTTCTCATGACATCACAAACAGGAAGATAAGTGGAGATTAGTCCTAGGCCTCCTAGGAAGGCAGGAAGCAGCTTATATATCCTTCCAGGTCTTCTCTCAGTGATTAGCCCCTCCTGGATCCAGGTGTGGAAGGTGTGGCTACTACACGCCTTTAGTCCTAACTTACACGCCTGTAGTTCAGCCCTCCAGACCAGGGCCCAATCTACCAACAGCACATGGTTCCATAGACAGTCCATTAACATTTAAATACATGAGACTTTTGGGGGACATTCCAGAGCCAAACCACAATAGTTGTCAAGATGCAAAATGCAAAATACAGAATGAAAATGGCAGGTGATTAATTAGGAAACTTGTGGGTATTACCCTAAAAATCATGCACTCTTACTTTGTTCAAGATTCATTTTTGACATATTTGCAATAGGACCCTCAGGCTTCTGTGGAAGATTTGTTATATTTCTGTTCACAAGAACTAGATACTTGAGGTAGAAAACAGTTTTAGTTTAGTTTCACTTATTGCTGCTTGTAATCCTCATGGAAACAAGGTTGGTAGATGAGAAAAGTGAGTCTTGGGTAAGTCAAAAAAATGCCTATGGTGGCAGAGCTAAAAAATGATTAGAATTTCATTTGAGGGCTTTGAATTTCCTCTGTTTAAGTAGTCTGGATTATTCTAGACTCGGAGTAGAAGTCTTCAGTCATTGAACAGGGACCAGCAGCCTTCCTTATCTTAGGCCCAGGGAAAAGAAGAGGAAGCAGTTCAGTCGCTAATACTGATGGTCTTTCTTGATTGATAGGTAAAAGGAGTTGCTTGGGGAAGTAGGCATTCAAGCTTTAAATAGGCCTAAAATAACAAGGAGATCTAGGGAGGTAGACCTAGAAGGCAAAGCATTGGAAAACTGTCCAAGTGAGCTAGTATATTGGGGAACACGGAGGTGGGTGAATTGGGGTCTGGAGATGCCTTCTAAGGGTTTTAGCCTCCTTTGCTAGCCTAATTGACTTTGGGAGCCTCTGGCCCGGTTGTAGCTATGTCTGATACCTAGGTAGGAGGTGAAGAGCTAGAGGCCTCCTTCAGTGAATTCTCTATGTTTAGGAGCTCTCGTGAAATTTTTACGAGGTTCAGGAAGTTAAAGTAAGCTTCCTGTTAGAAGGCAGTTGAAACCAAACTTTGAGCCAGAACTGGTGTGCTTCCTTTAAAATCCTTCTGGTACACACATCCTGGAAACTTCAGCATCAGATGGAGTCCTCTGTCTGTAATTCTTTCTTTTAAAATGTAGAGGCATTGTTAAATTACCTAGGTACTCTGTAACAGATTTTCCTTGAGGAATTGTACGTGCATAGCTCTGTAGGAAGTGTGGAAAAGTGGCCACAGTAAGGATTGACTGTTAGATGGTGATTTTTTTTTATTTTAGAAACCTCCTCAGCAAGTTCTGTATTCTTCTAGCATCTATAGTCTTTGATTGGTGTTGTATGTAGGTGTCTGATGGAAAGCATTACCTGAGGAGAAAATTTTGTGTTTAGAACTGGTGCTTGGTACTTAGAATTTGCCTTAGGGCTCTGGCTGTGGTGATACCTGAATCCTCTCCCTCATCTGTTGCTAACGTCAGTTTGAAAGTGAAAGATGAAATTTAAAGGTAGTGTAAAATTAAATATAAAAAATAAACTTGGATCAAAGAAGTTTAAATGTATCCAGTTTACTTTACAGGGGAATAAAGGGCTCTTTAAATAGTAAAGGTGAATGAGTGCTTGTAGGAGCCAAATTCCTTAACATTGAGCATGGCACCCCATCAGGTGCAGCTCGGTTTCCACTGAGGACAAGAGGAGCAGCCAAAGTGCAAGCTTTTTAAAAAAGCCAGCCACTAATACATATAAAGGGGTGGGAAATAAATTGTCTCTTTTCTTTATTCTGTTAGTCCAGCAGTTCTTTTCCTGAAATTATTATATCCAGAGAAGAAACGTATATGTTTAAACATGTTACTATATCATTTGTGATCGTGACTTACTTGGTGTTTGCTGGCAAAGGAAGTTTTGTTTTGTCTTGTTTTCTTTTGTTTTGTTAAGACAAGGTCTCACTGTAGTCCAGGCTGGTCCTGAACTCAGTATGTGTCCCAGGCTGGCCTCGAACTCACAGCTGTCTTCCTGATTCAGCCTCCTACATGCAGGGAATACAGGTGTGCACTATCACACCTGGCTGATTTTTATGAGGTGCTGGGGAAACAACCCAGGGCCTTGAGCCCGTTCAGCAAGGTTCTAACCGCTGAGCATGCTCCCAGCCCTGGAAGTTTTCATTTAAATTGTGGTCTCTCCGCTTGGCATTCAGCTTGCAAGTACTTGAAGACTCTTAAGGAAGGGCAGCCCTAAAAGGTAGATAATTGATGTCATCAGCTTTGTTTAGTCATTACTAAAACAGCGTGAGGAAGAAATTATTGTTTGTGCATAAATGTTGCAGAGACTCAGCGTGTTTGAAAACAAAACAACCAGAGTATGTGGAGACCAGTATTCAAAGCCCTTTATGAGCTTTGACATTTTCCCTTCCTCTGTTTGTGAGGCCCTTGAGAAGTAGTACACATAGTCTATTTTGAGAACTTAACAATATATGCCCACGTTTTCTGTCCCTTCCTGCAATATGTACAGAATGGTTGAGTTAGAGTTATTATCTTTTTCACACGTGCTTTGTCATTGGAGCTTTCTTGATCTTAACCACAAGTCAGTAGAAGGTCTTCACGCAGGTATAGCCCAGCTGCCACCTGGCTGGCACCGTTGAATGATGCTGTCCCAGTTTCATAGTATATAAGCGGAATAAAGGAGTCTTAGAATCCCGGTACACTTCTCCCATTGAAGAAGAGTGTTGTATGGCCCTAAGTTTCCTGTTCTGTGCTAAAGTGGCATTATTCCACAGAAGAATGACTGGCATCTAAAATTATGATTGAACTATGAGGTCTCACCTCTGAGAGTTGAAGTAGGAACTCAGTATGTTAATGATTATAAGTATTTTGGGGTCAGTTAACAATTCCATGGTGTCAGAACCTAGGCCCACCTTGCCTATAGAATAGGTTCACGGACCACATCGCAGAGAAAGCATTTTCAGGACTAGGCAGTCAGAGGCTAGGGACTGTGAGGCTTACAGTGCAGGTGTTCAGAGAATGAGATGCATTTTTCTAGAGCTGAGGATACTTATTTTTTTATGGGGAGAGGTGACAAAAACCTGTAGTATTTGTGAATCTATAGCAAGTTTGGTCTCACCCACAGATAAAAAGGAAGTAGCTTGTTTTTCTATTATTCCACCCAGTAAGATGAATGACCTAAGATGTTTGACTTGAAAACATTCTTTGAGCTCTTGAATCTGCTTAGGATCTCATTGTACAGAATTAATGGGTCTTTAAGGGATTTTGAGTATGGTAAGCCAGACAGAAAAAAAGCATAAACAAACCAAAGATAACCTTAGGTAGGTGACTTTGATTTCATTCTAAAGTTGAAGTTTCCTTGAAAGTATGATTTTTTAAATTGTCTCCTTCCTTTCTGCCTCTCTTTATTTCTAACTTATCCTACCTTAAGAGCAGATACCTCCAATTTTCCAGAAGAGAACCATCCATTTCTAGCTAAGTAAGATTGGATAAAATATTTGTGTCAGGACTGGGCCTAGGTTGTTAAATTTAGTTTTTATAGACTTTTCCCTCCTGGGATTAACCATTTACCCACTTATTTAGCCTGTGTTTGCTAAATTCCTTCTACACTCCAGGCCCTTTCCCAAAAACTGGAGTACAACAGTGGCAAGAACACAGTTCCAGTCCTCTTGAAAAATAAACTAAAACAGGGGCCAATAAATAGCTTGAAGAAAAATACAGTAAGATTAAAAAAAAAATGCTAGTGAGGAGTAGCTATACTAATAGGTATTTTTCAATATCCATTCTCCTTCATCCCATTTTAAAAGTTAGAATCCTTAGCTTGGTCTGGTCCTGTGACTGAGTGCTGGCCAGTGGGAAATGGCAGTTCATTAGTGACCTGGGAGTGAGCTAAAGGGGTGTGGTGGGGTTTTTTGTTTTGTTTGGATGGGGGAGTTTCTTTCCTTATTTCTGCCTGCTGGGATGTAGATACAGTAATGGGAGTTTTTAAGTTAGAAGGCTTTTTTTTTAAAGGCAGCTTTTTAAAACTAGAGAGTATTAGTGACTACCTTCTTAATTCTTGGGGTCTTACACATAAAAATATTGCTAGTTGATGTCATACACCTATTATCAAGTCTTTACTACCCTGAAAAAAGGTCAGTGATGAACAGTAAAAGGTCTGACCCCTTGGTTCCTTTCCCAGCTTCCCAGCCATCCCTAGCCACATCTTTCCTATTAGGCTCCAGTAGTACTGTGATGGGCAGAAGGGCATCTGACACACAGTGATGTCCCTGTTCTGTGTTCCCTGGTGAGCTCAGGGAAGACACCAGGGTTGGCATCCAACAGCTTAGTTGCAAAGGAATTTGACTGTCGGGAATGCTGGTATCATGGCCTGTCTGATTTCAAGTATTGAACTGACTTTCAGTGGCTCTAGATAAAATCCACGGTTTGTTAATTTTTCAATTTGATATAACCCTAACCTTAAAAAATTTGAAGAATGATATAGGCAGTTGTCTTTGATAGAGTTGATTTCAAAAGCATCCTCGCACTGCCCCTCCTTTCCTAGAGGCTTCAGTTCATGTTTGCTCCCCTTGCCACTTTGGGCCTGTGGCAGGGCTGTGTAGCAGAGGAGCCCATACTATGTCACAGTAGCCCAGAAGCAGTGAGTAAAACAGGAAGGGACAAGGATCCCAGTGTCCCCTTCAGGGACATGGTTTTAATGACCTAACTTCCACTAGGCTGTGCCTCCTAAAGTTTCTACCTCTTTATAATAGGCTATGAGAGCCTATGAGGGACATTCAAGATCCAAAGCATAGTAATACTTCATCTCTTGGTATGAAAGCTTTAGTGAGCTACTCAGCCAAGCAGAAACTTTTATATGAGGTACATAGCTTTTTCCTTTGAGATGGGGTGAATGAAATTTTACTTCCTCACTCACATTTCTTCTTTCTCTGTCTTTTCATTGGTTGTCTGAGAGTCCTTGGTTGGATATGGGTGTCTTGAGATGCTCCCTGGAGGATTGGGTGCCTTCACCATTTCTGTCTTGTAGCTTCAAGGTTCACTCTGACTCTGTGTTTTCTTTCTAGCACACACTCACAGGGCACAGTGGGAAAGTGCTGTCGGCTAAGTTCCTGCTGGACAATGCACGGATTGTCTCAGGAAGTCATGACCGGACCCTCAAACTCTGGGATCTCCGCAGCAAAGTCTGTGAGGAAATTCAGTCTCCCTGTTTGTGTTCTTGTAGACATTAGCAGTGGAGGTGGTGTTTGTGTCTGAGTTTCTATTTCATTTTGTGTAATAGTTTGAACTTTAGTTTCAGTTCCATATTCAGAGGGACCCTGAGACAGTGACAGTTGTTCTTGTTTGAGGTTTCATTTAAATTGATTCTGACAGTTTGGTAGTCAGTACAGCAATGTGTGTACATAACCACGTGTGTGGCTTTGCTTGATAAATGATGTTTGATTTTCTTTAAGGCATAAAGACAGTGTTTGCAGGATCCAGTTGCAATGATATTGTCTGCACGGAGCAGTGTGTAATGAGTGGACATTTTGACAAGAAAATTCGTTTCTGGGACATCCGGTATGACACCCAGGAGCCTGGTGGGGAAGCAGATAAGAGTCTATACATAGTAGAACCGTCAGGATGTTTTGTATGTGGTGTTGTTAAAACCTCAGGAAGTGGTAGAAATGAGCTCTAGGCACCTATATATTTTTCTTTCTTTCTTTTTTTAGACAGAGTCTCAATCTGTAGCCCAGGCTGGTCCTGAACTCACTTTGTGAGCCCAGGCTGGCCTTGGACTCAGGACAATCCACCTGTCTCAGCCTCTCAAGTGCTAGAATTACAGGCATGCACTACCATGACCAGCTTTATGTGATGCTGAGGAATCGAACTCAGGGCCTTGTGCTTTAAGGCAAGCACTTTAGTGTGCCATTCCTCCAGTCCCTCAGCACCTATATTCTAACAAAGTAGGAGTTCAGCATCATTGAACATGTGCTATGGACCACGCTATACCAGCTAGATAAAGATACTTGTTTTACCTTCAGGTAGTGTAAAATGGCACAGGGAAGGAAGACACACCAGTTCGTGGGCTGAGTGCTGAAGCAGAGACAGGTGGCTTTGAGAATGTTTGTGATTTGTTGAAGAAGTGAGTGGGCTTCACATGGCAGAATAGCGACTTAACTTTAAATTTTCAACCAGAACAACCTGGTGTCATTGACATGTGATAGGTTCATAGAAAGTGGGGGCATATGTCAGTGTGATTATGTATAATAGGGTAAATTGAAATCAGATGTCAAGGGCTGGTGGCATAGCACAGTGGTTAAGAGTACTTGCCTTGCAAGCACAAGAACCTGAGTTCAGTTCCCCAGTACCATGTAGGCTGAGCGTGGTGGTGCATACCTGCAATTCCAACGTTTAGGAGGCTGAGGCAGGAGGATTGCTATGAGCTTAAAGCCAGCCTAAGCTATAGAGCAAGACCTTGTCTCAAAAACAGAAAAAAAAAAAAAAAAATACTGAATCAGATGTTGAATGGGCTTTTCAGGCTACTTCTAAACATCTTAATCCTTGAGGGTGTTGAAAAGGGTCATGATTACTTTACAGAAGTGCAGTGAATTACTTCAGTGGCGCATTTAGAGGCCATAGTAGGGTGCTAGGAACCTTAATATTTGGGTAGTCAGAGAGTTAGTGAAGACCTGAATTCAGGGCAGTGGAAGAGATGGGCAACAAGGGATCAGACTGAGGGAGAAGTTGGATTGGGTTGGGCTTTTTTGCAGGTTGGGTATGGAGAGTGGTGAAGGGGAGAAGTCAGGATATCATTTAGGCAGCTTCCCAAAATAAGAATGTCCAGAAATGTAAAGAAAGATGGAAGAGTACTGCTTCTGCACTAAGGTTGGGAGGACTAATGTGAGGGGGCAGGAGAAGTCCAGTGAATTGAGGTTCTTGGGCCATTTGGTCAGGAGGTAGATATGGATGGTTGGCAGTGGAGCCATAGGCCAGCTAGTTGCCAAGCAAGGGAGGAGGGATGAAGGAACCTTGGTTGGAATGGTGGTTTTAATTCTAACCTTTGCTTTAGATTTCTATTAAATCTGGAGTTTGACCTTAAAACGTGATTTTTGGGCTAAACAGGATGCTACAGGTAGTTCACCCTGTAATTTAACCAGTGAGGACTGGTCCCAAGGAAGTTCAGTTAGTATACTTTTTAGCCACATGTTTAGCAGTTTACTTCTGCTTAATTAAAGGTAGGAATATAATGCCATGGAGATTTTACAATAAAAACACTACAGAAGGGTCAATGCCTCTTTTTTCTGTATCATCAGCAGGGCCTTTCCACCAGGGGGTGCTGTTAGCTGACCTGTGTGAGCTGGGGCACAGAAGAGAAGTAGGAGGATTGGCAATAGGGGATTGCATAGAATGGTAACATAGCCTATGGCCCCCCAGTTCCACACCTAGAACGGCCACACTGCAGTTAGGACCTGAGCTGAAGTACAACTAATGCCCACAAGAGATTCCCAGTCCCACGATAGCAAGTTTAATGCCTTCTTTACCCAAAAGCTGAAATTATGTCATTGAAATGGTACTAATTGGAGTAGAGTACATGCTTAACATGCATACAAGGCCTTGGGTTAGGTCCGCAACATCAACAGTAGTGATCCTCACTGGCTGGTAGTACTAGTTAAGCTCATGCTGATTAAAAGTTCTGATCAGCAATTATTTTGTTATTCCACAAGTTCTTAGCAAATCAGAGTTCAGCACTGAGAACTGTCATAGGATTCATTGTGGGAAAAATGAAAGCGATATTACAAGGCTGGGAGCGCATCTGTTGCTCTTGGAGATTGTTGACTTCTGGTTGGTGTGCAGCACTTACTCTTCTGGTTGCACAATGTCCTGGCTAACATAGATACATCCTGACCTTCCCATGTTAGGTCTCTCAGGCTTTTTGTCTCCCTTAGATCAGAGAGTGTGGTCCGGGAGATGGAGCTTTTGGGGAAGATAACTGCCCTGGACTTGAACCCAGAAAGGACCGAGCTCCTGAGCTGCTCCCGTGATGACCTGCTAAAAGTTATTGATCTGCGGACAAATGCTGTGAAGCAGACATTCAGGTAGTGGAAGATACAGGGAGGCCAGGAAATCCTCTGTGGGATATTGCCCTGGCTTTGCCTGCCTTCTTGCTGCTAGGTGAATACTTGAGTAATGATGCCAACCCTTTATTTCAGTGCACCTGGATTCAAGTGTGGCTCTGACTGGACCAGAGTTGTCTTCAGGTTAGTAGCAACACTCTACCCTATGTTGATTAATCTCAGCATGTTTGTATTTCCCACTGGAGAAATAGAGAGGAATTTGTCCATTATCTGACTTGGAGCATCCAGGAGTGGATTTAAAAGCCATGAGAGGTCACTACCAGAGCAGTGTCTTTTTCTGATGTTTCTCTTGTGATTACATGGAGATAAGTATGTTTCATCAAAAAATAATGGTTGGCTAGTCTTTGATTCCTGGAAAGGTATCAGATTCTTCTGTCTTTGACCACTTTTACACCAGACTATTGGAGAGTTTTCGGGGAATTGCCAGAAAGACTTGGGAATCCTGAGGTGGAACTGAACAGCCTCCTTAGAGACGTTCAGGGTAGTCTTCTGTTTTCATCTCCTTGTCTTCTTCCCTTCTTTCACATCACGTACTTCTCCTAAGTGTATCCCTACAGTTAGCTCCTGTACTGTGGAGGAGTATCTCCGCATTCAGTACGTCTTGTATACTTCCCTACTCTGGCTGAACAGGCCAGTCCATGTATGGGAATCTTTAACTCTTTGGAGATTGGCTCTGACCTCCTCACGTGTTGTTGGAGTCTGATAGACAGGGAGGGACTTGGAGCACAGCTCTTCGTTAGCTGAGTGAGACTGCAGCACTTGTGCTCTCTGGTAGGGTGGCTATGAATTTGATGCTCACATGAAGAAAAAAACATTACTTCTTGGAAAGAGGGCCATGAGGATGCAGAAATGCAGGCAGAGTGTTGATAGCTTTTGTTCCCTTGCTGTCTTTTCCAGCCCTGACGGTAGCTATGTGGCAGCGGGCTCAGCGGAGGGCTCCCTGTATATCTGGAGTGTGCTCACAGGAAAAGTGGAGAAGGTTCTTTCAAAACAACACAGGTAAAATGAGCCGTCAGCACACGTGCACCTTCTCCCCCAGTGTCCCAAGGCTGCAAGCTGGGCAAATAACTTCATCCCAGGGCATGTGTCCTTGTTGGGCTTGGGCCCCAGTGAACCCTTTTTAGGCTGCACCTGCTCAGTTGCTCAGGTGGCTGCATGTGAGTTAGTGAAAACAAGCTGCAGTTATTTACTGTGTACAGCAGACAAGAAGCCATGGAGTGGTGGCTGTTGGGAAAGGGTCAGGGAAACACTTTCCCTATCCCTTTCTTTTCCGTTACTCTTTACCTGCCTTCCCTTCTTCCTTGAATGTCCCCTTTGCCAATAAATTGATTTGTTCTGAACATTGACTTTCATATACTTTCTTTTACCTTCTACCTTATAGGTGGCCCCCAAGCTCCTTTTGTGTTCATTTATTTGTTGTCCTTAGCTTTACTCTGTCCACAGGTCCACTTTTCAGTTAAATAGACACTGGCTTCTAGAGTTACCATTCCTCAGACCTGACTCCTTTGGTTTTTCTGAGTTCTCAGAGCTACTCCTTTAGGGTAAACTGGATAGGGCCACCTGTTAAAGGGCCAGATTCCTCTGTTCCAACACTATTTCATAAAATACAACAGCTTTCACCAGCATTCTCTTGCTCTATTAAAAAAAAATCTAAAAAGTCCCTCCTGTAGGTGGGCACAGATAGACCCCTTCCCCACCCCTGCCCAAATGTATAGGTCTGGCATATAGCTGGCATATAGGTCTCGGTTCAAATACCTAGAAATTTAATGCTCTTCTAATCTTTTTTTGAAGCTCCTCCATTAACGCAGTGGCATGGTCTCCCTCTGGCATGTATGTCGTCAGTGTGGACAAAGGCAGCAAAGCTGTGCTGTGGGCGCAGCCTTGACAGCTTCCTCAGGAGAACCACAGGGACTCCCATAGTCCTGTTCTGGTTGGTGGTGTATCCTCCCAAAGAAGAGTTCAAGCCATGTGACATGGTGGCCTTACTTTGAAGAGGACTTCTGAGAATTTTGACTGAGGTTTCTCGTGACCTGGAAGAATCCATCCTGAAGCAACCTGGCCCTGCTGTCACCTAGTAGAGGTTCAGGTTCCTGCCTTGATTCGGGTAGGAAACACTACTAGCTCTATTCTTCCATACCTCATTGGGGAGCACAGGCGCCCCCCTGTGGGGTCTCCTTGCTGGACAATAGTGCCAACAATACTCTACACATGTGGGTATTGGTCCTTTGTGCTCCTTCCGTTTTTCCAAAGTTGGTTCTGGCCTGATGTGCATCCCCTTGCCTTGGGATTCATTGGCCAGATAAGAGGAAATCTGCACATGGGGCCTGCCTGGCCCAAAGCTAAGGAGGTGCTTGGGTTGTTGCAGGCCTCTTGTGATCTCGTCTTGTTACTGCTGAAACTTCCTTAGGTCTCTTAGACTGGTCTTCAGAGCTTCTGGCTCCCTTACCCCCAGCACTTCTGCATATCTCTTCCTTGGTAAAGAAGTCTCCCTTTGGTTTCAAAAAGTTTTGAGGATAGGAGAGAATGTGTGCCAACTTTTTCCCGTGAAATGAGTTTGTAGCAGAGGTGAGAATGTGTGTTCCTCTGTCACTCTGCAAATGCCTGGCAGGTGGGTGCCTGCCTCATTTATGCTGGTGACAAAATGTTTGAAGCCTCAAGATACCGATTGCTTTGGAGCTGGCTACATTGAATCCAGCCATGCCCCCCCCCCCCCCCCCCCCCCCCCCCCCAATCAGGCCTGCATGCTGTGCCCTCCATGTTTGCTGCAGAAGCCTTGTCCAGGGAGTAGGGTAGTGTCATCTTCCCTTTCCAGGGGCTGTGATGAAGGCTAAGGAAACATTTATTTTTGCCATATACCTGTGTATAAGATTTCAGTTCTGTGTCTAGGTGTCTGAAACACCCATATTTTTTATCACGTTTTAATTTGCACTTTATTTTTGTCTTTCACACATGTCCTCTGGAAGCTTAAGGGTACGAGTGCTAGAGCAAGGAAGGGAATGCGGCAGCCTTCCTCTGGCAGGGGGTTGCTTTTGTTCCACTTCCCTTCCCTGCCTGCACCTCCCTTTTCGGTTGCCATTCAGAGAACTTGTGTTGGAAGGAGTTGAAATTCACAGGCCAGGGCACGTCTTTTATTTATTTAATTATGTTGCCCGACAGAACTTGATTGTAAATAAAAAAAAATCTGTTGTATACTTTTCAAACCCCTTGCGTATTGTTTATTTCATTCTTTGTTTTTAAGAAAGAAGGAAAAGGGGAGCTGATTATCTTTCTGGTATTTATTCTTTGTAAATAGTGGGTAATGTTTTAAGGGTGTTTGTCCTGATGGTTCATTATGTCACCTAACCCAGAGATCATCACTTCCTATAAACATTAATGCTCCAATCTGTTCTCCACAAATAACTGCTACTGGGTACTGCTACTTGAGTACTTTGCCAGCTGTGGTGTGTGAGGGCCTAGTACCCTTGTCCTCCTCCTAGGGCACCTTTGTCCACATGGTATATGTAAACTGACATGTCCCTTTTGGCATCAGGCTGCCTCTTTGCTAAAGAGCGATGCACCATGATACTGAACAGTGATTTGTGTGCAGCAGCTCGGATACCTTAGCCCAGCAGCTGAGTCAAGGGATCTCCACGATCTGAGGTCTGAGGCAGCCAGCCTTGCAAAGACGCTGAATGAATCCTTGCAGTTGCGTGTGGGGAGGTGAATGGTTCTCACTGTGGCCTAAGTAAGCATTGCAATAGCCTAAGATTACCTTGGTTTTGAACTCGAAGGGAAGCAAAGCAGCTCACTGCTTCTACATCTAAGCTCCATTCCATACTTTGATTACTTTGAAGATTAAAAATAATGTAATGGCTTTCTACTCCCTAGGCCATTTCCTATATACTCCTTAGGTCCTTTTCTGATATATTAGATAGTCCAAGTTTGAGACCTTGTTCTGAAAGCTTGTAGTGCATACACTGCCTTTGTTGTGTATGTCATAAAGCTCTTGCATCTATTACAATGGCACACACTGGTAATTTTGTTTGGATATTGGAGTAAAGTGATGGAGCCACCCTGTCTTGGTTGGGAGGGGCTAGCCCAGGCCCCAGAGGACAGGTTGGCTGGGAAACTATATTGCCATGTACAAAGGCATGCAGAACTGCCTGCGTGTCCTCAAAGCTCTTAGCACAACTGATTTTTGTTCATGGGACATTTTGAAGTGTGAACTTTTCTCTCGTAGCCTGGTAAAGAATACTAGGAAACACAAGATGCAAGTTCAAACCCAACATGGCCAACTTAGTGACGGAGGCTCTACCTCAAAATCAGAACTTAAAATGGTGCTGGCAAAAGAGGAAGATAGATTGTGGAGAGGAGTGACAGGGTGGAATCGGAGGGAAGTAAAAATCATGCAGTAAGTAAATGCACAAACTTCTTAAGCCGATTATTACTAGGTAACACAAATACTAATGAAAGGATGTAAAATTGAAGGAAAAGGAAAGAAATAAGGCTGAGGATATAGTTCAGTGTGAAGGTCTTGGTCTCAATCCCCAATACTGGAAAAACAAAACCAAAAAAAAGATAAAGCATTGATATGCCAGCTTGTACCAAGTCCACTTGGTTTGACACAGAAACCACAGCCATTTTTATTTTCATAAGGTGCCTTTGATGAAGTGAAACAAGTCTGTGGTTCTCACATATGTAATAACATGTACACATATTACATTCCATTACATGAAAGGGGAGAGGTCCTCACCCTTGAGTTCCAGACCAGTGGGCCTGATTGCTAACCACTGCCGGCCACTCAGCATGGAGAGGCAAAGGTAGTCAGCCAGGCTATACATTGCTTTCTGACTCCTACTTGAATAAGAAAAATACATTAGAAATCACAAATTCTTACCCAAAAAAAAACTTCAGAATTCTTCGGTAAAGTGAAATGCACCTGCATCTGGATGGGTTAAACAGCAGTCCCTGGGGGGTATTTGTACATGAGGTACAAGATAGCACCAATCTACAGGATGATTCTTGGCTGTCTCTTGGGTCAGATTTGATTTCCTGTCCTCAGAAATTCTAGCTTTCATTCCAGGTCTTTGCTCGTTTATTTCTGTGCCTCTAAGCCATCTCTGGCCTGTTCTTTCCAGGTGCTTCTCCCATTCTCTTCTTTCTTTGAATTCATGCCTTTGTTCCTCAAGCCCTCCCCATTCCATACTTCCTTGGTGAACCTTCCCTGGACCACTCTGCCCCCCCCCCTTCTTATCGCCCACAGTTGATTGGCAGGTACAGTGAGAACCTCCACATCAGGATACGGAACAAGTTTGCAGTGAGCGCTGAGGTACAAACCACTTGGCAGTTTGCCAGGACTGCTTATTCCCTTTTGTGTTTTCCTTCAGATTATTTTTAAAGCCAGCTTCATGTCATTTTAGACACAAATCTGCACACATCCTAAACTGATGACACAGCCATAATTAACGCTTGCCAGTCTCAACAGTAATTCACTAAAATCATCCACTGTTCAGTTGTATTCAGATTTTCCTGTTTGTTATAATAAGTTTTTTATAATGGTTTGAGTCGGGATCTAGTTAACTCCCCTCTGAGGCAGTGGCTTAAAACAGCCATTATATCACTGCGCTGGCTGGATTGGGGATAAATTGTTGGAAGATGATGGCCTTGCGCATCTGGCTATTTGTATGAGGTCAGCTAGGAGGACAAGGATAGCATGTCAAGAAAACATCAGTATTACCTCTGTTGTTAACATCCCACATGGTGCAGGCAGAGGTTGCACTGAACCTAGCCAAAGGGGCTGGGAGGAGAGTTGGTGACAGCCTGGCAAACAGCCACCTTGAGGTCTGCATTGTGCTCTCCCATCACGTGAGTCTGTTACTGTAGTGCAGTAGCATTTGCTGACTTTAATGTTACACTAGATTTGGCTGACTCCTCCAAAGGTTTTAAGTTTCATCTTCAAGTGGGAAACAGCCTGCACTTTATGGTGTACCAGACTAAATTTGCTGAAACCCAGGGCACACAGGAGAAAGGTGAATTCGCCCTTGGACTTCTTTTGAACAACTAGACTGAGGACAGATAGGTATGCTTGTGAGGTGGACAAGCTGTAAACAGTCTAGGTTTTAGGTATGAAGCGGGAATTCCAGTTGCCCCCAGGAATGTGTGCCAAGATGATTCTATGGGAGAAATTCTCAGGAACTGCCAGATACTTAGCATATGATAGTGTGTAGCACACAGTAGGTGCTCAGGAAGGTTTATTTGGTAGTGAAATTGAGTCTGAATAATGAAGTAGCCTTCATATTCTAGGTCAAAATGAGCTGAAGAGCAAACAGAAGGAAAGTAGTTTCAAAAAGTTTAGGAGTAGTGGGCTTGGGGATGTGGCTCGGCAGTTAAAGTGCCTCATAAGCCCAAGGAAGGCACTGGGTTCAGTTCCCAGCACCACATAAACTGGAGGTTGTAGCACATGCCTATGATCTCAGCCCTGGCAGGGAGGAGTTGGGATGTGAGGCAGGAGAATTACTGTGAGTTTGAGGCCAGCCTTGGCTACATAGTTCAATAGGCAGCCTGCACTATAATGTGAGATCCTGTCTCAAAGAAGGTGTGCTTTGTTTTTAAATAAATTACTGAGTTGAGATTCACATACAATTTTAAAGCAGGGGCTAGAGGAATAGCTTAGTGATTAAATGCTTGCCTAGCAAGCTCAAGGCCCTGGGTTGATTCACCAGCACCACAAAAGTCAGGCATGGTAGTTTACACCTATAATCCCAGAATTTGGGAGGCTGAGTTGGAGGCCAACCTGGGCTATGTAGTGAGTTCAAGACCAGGCTGGACTGCAGTGAAACCCTGTCTCAAACAAACAAAAAACTAAAGTGTTCAATTCAGTGGTGTTTTGTTAACTGTTATATAGCCACCCTCTATAATTTCAACCAAAAAAGGTGTCAGTGTGTTTCAAGCTTCTTGATTTATAAGCAGAGGATCTGTCTGAAGGAAAGTGGGGTCTGCTCCCCAGAAAAGCATATTTGCATAATTTCGTGCGCATCTGCAGGAGGCTCACAGATCCTGAAGTCTGTCCACAGGTAGGGATCTAGATTCTTGCTTAAGGGCCTCACCATCATCAAAACACCATTAGTGTTGGGGCCAAGTGGGCAATACCAGAGGGTGAAGAAACATCCAGGTAGATGTGACTCCCTTTTGTGGGAGTGCAGGAAGTCTCGATCAGGATATTTTGCCTCTATCCTACACAGGACTTCTTTTTAAGAGACTCAGCTACACATTCCAAGTATCTTCCCACCTTTAAAGACAGGGCAGGCCATAGGATCCCCAAATTCAGATGGGGAAAAGGAGATCAAAGTGTGGGTGAGCCATTTTTCCAGTCACAGTAGATCTATCTGTGGCCGCAGAACAAAGGTCTACAGCCTAGAGATGCTTGTACAGCCTGCTCCTATCTAGTGGAATCTGGGACACTAAATGCCTTTCTTATACAATGCCTTGAGACAGGAATTGAAATCTGTCCTGAGAAGACCACAGAGTAACGAGGGGTTCCAGTCCCCATAGAATGAGCATCCTTGTGCGAATCAGGAAGGAATGTACATGTGGAAGAGGTACTGGACTAACTTGGAGCAATGGAGAAAAGTAGAAGAAAGCCAATTCCATCCTAAGTGAATTGTCTCACACCATTTTGAAGAAGGTGGGTATACAACAAAGTAGTTACTCCCTGTCCTTGGAAGCATTCAACCACTTGCTAAGGATATAGTAGAGGAGATCAAACAACACCTAAAATGTAGACAAAATGATTATTTTAAAAGTCTCTCTACCTTGTGGGTCTGTGGGGTTGCCCTTACGATCTTAGGTATTAGCTAGTATGGGGCTGGAAGAATAGTATAGTGATTGGAGTTTTTGCCTACCATCCTCAAGTCTCTGAGTTGAATTCCCCAGCACTGCATAAACTGGGCATGGTGCTGTACACCTTTAATCCCAGCACTTGGGAAGATGAGGCAGGAGTTCAAGGCCAGCCTGCACTATATAGTGAATTAAGAACCAGCCTAGGCTTTGGAAAGAGAATTTGTTTAAAAGAAAAAAAGGCGTGACTCAAGATGGCTGTTTATTCTTTAGACTGATTGGTTAAGAGATAGGAGTTGGAATTAAGCCAGTGGCTTTAAAAAAGCTCCTTCTCCCTGTTAACTCTTCATGCGTGGTAGTTGCCTCTCAGTTGTTCTGTGCTCAATAGAACTAAGGCAAGGAGGACACCACTGTTTGCATTTTGTAGGTGATGTTCAGCAGAATGTGCCCGTTTTCCTTGCATATGTGCCCTAATAAGCCCTTAGGATGATGAGCTAACCCCAAAGCCCATAAGCTTCTTAGCTGAACATCCCCACTGCACCATAGCCACCCTCTCTCCACTAGTCGCTGCTGTGTTTAGTGTTTGGAAATGAAACACAAAGCTTGCAGGCTGACCTCACTGGGGGCCGCTCCAGAGAAAGTGTCGTCATGGCCAGTGTTTCCAGACACTGGGAATTCGTAGACCAGTAAACATAAAAAAGGAATCTAGGGAAATGTTGCCAATATTTTTTCCCCAAGAACTTTAAACAACTGTGTGCTTGCGTAAAGTTATAAAAAAGAAAGGACTTCTTGCCCTTATGCTGCACTCTTGACTTGTAAGTAAAGCGTCATCGAGTCTATATTTGCTTTCAAATGGTTAAAAAGGAAAAAAGCGTTCAGTAGAGTTGGACATAGATGCATGGGGCGAAGTATTACTTCTTGAGCCTTGGCACTGACTGTGTGGATGTTTATTGTATCTTTGTTTTCTTCTGACTTCTGCATTCTGGAATTTCATAATAAGATTCTAGAATGCAGAACTAATGACAGAAAGCAGATCTGTGTTTGCCAAAGGCTGAGGGTCGGTGAAGAGGTTGACAAGAATGAGTGCCAGGAACATTTTGAGGGTGAAGGAATGTGCAAAGTCTGGATGGCAGTGGTGTCAACACAACTCTGTGCCATCACTAGGACTCACTAGACTGTACGCTGAAAGTTGGTGAATTGTGTTGGATGTAAAGTATCAGCAAAGACAGAGAAAGGACGTTTTCATACCCAAAAATGTGAGAGCCCCAATCTTATAAAAAGGAACACTCTTTTACATTGAATACATTTGGCTCTAAGGAAAGACTTCCAAGAGTGCTCTAAATTGTTCTAATTTCTCCACTGAGAAGAGAAATGTTCCTCACAGACCAGGGAGTAGGAATGACATTTCCAAGAAAGAGTGAGAGGAGAGCAGTTGCCTGGTGCTGGGTTTGATCCTCAATGCTGAGAGACCAAAAAAAAAAAAAAAAAAAAAAGAGTGAGATCTGCCCACCTCCAAAAAGGCAGGTCAGTTACTCAGACTTGCTCGCCTGTACCCTCGAATGAGCTACATAGCAGCAGGTGGGGGGAGCATAAAT
The DNA here is from genome assembly GCA_004027205.1 of Ctenodactylus gundi. NCBI lineage: Eukaryota > Metazoa > Chordata > Mammalia > Rodentia > Ctenodactylidae > Ctenodactylus > Ctenodactylus gundi. The sequence continues at coordinate 70,636 of PVKB01004783.1, forward strand.
GCCAGGGTCCAGGAGTACCCAAGGCAGCAGACAGTTCTGGCAGCCTCTGTGATAAGGTCACTACAGAAGAGCCCTGGTTGTTTTCCTCTTCATATTTTTGAAGGAGAAATTAGATTTCTTTTATGTAAACTGTAATCTATTTTAATGTTTCTGTTATTGGAACAGTAAATGATAACCAGAGAAAATGTGAAAATTAGAAGAAAAAAGTTTAAACAACTAAAACCTGATACTTCCTCAACAGAGAATAAGGAGTACATATCTGTGCAGATAGCATGTAGGCATGTAAGCGCACATGTATGTGTGTATGTAAATATCCATGTATGTATGTATATCTGTTTAAATGTATGAGTGCATGTACACACATATATGCACATAGTTTATGTGTTTGCAAAATGTAATCACAGTGTACATACCATCATACAACCTTCTTTGTTCAGCCTTAATATCTACCTTTCTATTCTTGTAATTTTCATCTTACCTCATTGGAACATTTTCCCAATGTCCTATATGCCTTTTTTCCACTTGAGCGTCTGGTCTGAGATTACACATTACAATTGGATGTTGGGTCCCGTGAGAGTCTTTTAATCTAGTACATGTGTATTAGACGGTATTCTCTCATACAAGACACTGGCAACTTTCTGGTTTTGTGTTGGCAGCTGTTTTGTCATGTCATTTATCTTGTTCTTTTATTCTTCTAGTCTCTGTATTTTCTGTAAACTGTAAACTAGAAATGATGTCTAAAATCTTGATGAGGGGCTGGAGGAATAGCACAGTGGTCAGAGGAAGGCCCTGAGTTTGATTCCCTCACACCACATAAACCAGGTTCAGTGGTGCATACCTGTAAACCCAGCACTCGAGGCCTAGGCAGGATTACCTTGAGTTGGAGCATAGCCTGGGCTACATAGTGTGGTCAGGACCAACCTGAACAATAGTGTGAGACCCTGTCCAAAAAAAAAAAGGCTTGATGACAATCCAAAGAGGCACATCAAATACTTATGCTGGACAAGTGCTCTACCACTGAGCTATCAATCCATATGTCCTCCCCCAACATATAACGTGCTGACACTGTATATGTGTTTGTGTCTACAGTACACCTCATGCTGAGCCTGTGGCCTGCGTGGCTTCACTCTGCCACATGAGGACATCCATTCTCTCAACTTGTCACTTCATGGTTTTAGCACTAATGACTAATCCTTTGGTTTGTAAAATGTCCCATTATTCAGGGATGATGACGCTGGCACATTGGGAGATGACTGTCATTTATAAAGATTGTCAGTCACAATTCCCCAGAGAAGGTGACATACCATGCCACACAGAGCCACATGTGGAAACATTAGGGTTGGTAAGAGAGTGAAGGGGAAACATCATAATAGTCTTTGTGTTTTAAAGGGGGAGGAACAGAGAAGGCTGGGTGAACAGGCTTAAGATGGGCTAATTGAAATAATTCCCATCAGCTCTGGAATGTCAGCAGCCTGTAATTGTTTGATACTTTGTCCTGTAGCACTCAGGTCATGGCAGTTGTGGCCTGCAGTAAAACAGCCTGTTGAGGAAGGTTAGGGCATGGCTCAGAGCTGGCTCGATTGCATGTGAGAAGGGCACTCAGGATACCAGCTCTTCTTCCCTGTGTCAAGCAGTTAGCTAGCCTTGAGAAGGAAGGTCTGTCTAGGTTCTCTCAGAGCCCTACCTGTCAAAGCATCAGAAATGCAAAAACTGCTTGCGCAGTGGTGCACACCTGTAATGCCAGAAACTCAGAGAGCTCAAACAAAAGGATCATAAGTCCAAGATCAACCCAGTAAGATTATTCCAGTAAGAGGATGGGTTAGTGGCTGGAGGAATGGCACAATGGTTAAAGTGGTTGCCTTGAAAGGGCAAGGCCCTGAGTTCAATTCCCCAGCACCACATAAACTGGGTGTGGTGCTGCACCTGTAATCCCAGCACTCAGGAGGCTGAGGCAGGATTGTCATGAGTCCAGAGCTAGCCTGGGCAACGTGGTGAATTCAGGAGCAGCCTGGGTTACAGACCCTGTCTCCAAAGGAAAGGAAAAAAAAAAAAAAAAGGAGGGATAGACAGTAAATGAACTGCAATGTTACCTTGGTGCTCAACAGGTTCCAGGGGATGCAATGATTATCAAACTAATTGTTTTGATAGATGGGTAGTGAGTCAAGTTGCAGCCAAGACCAACAAGTGCTAACAAGTACTAGGATAAAATTTTGACCTGAAAATGCATAAACGGTGGGAGCATAGCTTAGCTTTTGAAAGTTCTTGCCTAGCAAGCACAGGACCTGTATTAGATTCCCCAGCACCACGAAAACTGGGTGTGGTGGCACATGCCTGTAGTCCCAGAACTCAGGAGGCCGAGGCAGGAAGATTGCTATGAGTTTGAGGCTAGCCTGGGCTACATAGTGAGTTCAGAACCAGCCTGGGCTATAGGAAAGAGGGGAAAAAAACTGTTAAATACCAAAAGTAGTCAAGAATGAAGAGTGACTGTATCTTGTATGTTAGGTGATGATAAATGCTATAGAGGAAAATAATACAGAGAAGACAAAGTGAGCTCGTTGGATATGGCATGTACAGTTGGGTGACACTGGCGTAATTATTTAAATGGAGTAAGCTGTATGCCTGGCTGTGGGGAGACAAAAGAGCAAGTTTGAGGATACTGCAGCAGGGTTAAAGAAAAGCAGAGACTCCAGTAAACCAGAATGAAGAGAATAAGGTGGAGGGGGAAAAATAAAGTCAGACAGGCTGTTTCATGCAAGACCTCACAGGCATTTTCTGACATCGCTGGGAAAAAAACAGTGAGTTTGAATAGATGCTTAGACCCTAACAATCGGCTTTCTGTTTTACTTGCTTTATTCCTAGACACCAGATCATGTTCATAACTGTGATAGTAGCTACAGCATCCTGTCCATCCATTCCCTGAGTATTCTCGATTTTGTTTTGGTTGGTTTGGTTTGGTTTATGGGGCTGGGACTTTCACGTTGAGCTATATCCCCAGCCCTATTTTATTTTATTATTTTTGACACGGTCTCATTTGGTAGTCTAGGCTGGTCCTAAACTTACTGTGTAGCCAGGCCATCCTCAAACTCATGGCAGTCCTCCTGCCTCAACCTTCCCAAGTACTGAGATTGTACATGTGCACCATTACACCCGGCTAATCTTTATGTGGTGCTGGAAAATCAAACGTAGGGCCTTGCACTTACTAGGCCAGTGCTTTAATCGCTAAGCTATACCCCCAATATTATTATTTATTTTAAGACAAAGTCTCACTGAACCACTAAATTATCCATGTTACACTTGAACTTGCAAATTTCTTGCCTCAGCTTCCTGGAGTGCTGGAGTTACAGGCATATACCCCCACAGCCAGCTCTCTAAGTATTCTTGGGAATAGGCATTGCTCCCCAAAAAGTGAGGGAAACAAAAACATGTCGGGAGCCACCCTCACAGGGCCTAGAGTCAAGTTAGGGAAGAGATTAAAAACAAATATCTCCCAAATAAGAGTGATCTGAAACTGCTTAGCTTGGCTCAGGATGTAAGGAGGACTTCCCTGAAGAAATGATTCCTGGTCCTGAAGGTAGGAAAATTGAGACCAGCCTAGGCCCCAAAGCAAGATCCTTTAAAAAAGAAGATTAAAAAGAGGGGCTGGGAGCACAGCTTAGGGGCTGAAGCATTTGCCTAGCATATGTGAAGCCCTGGGTTTGATTCCCCAGCACCACATAAAAAGATTAGCCAGGCATAGTGGCACATGCCTATAATTCCAGCACTTGGGAGGCTGAGGCAGGAGGTCTGTCATGAGTTCAAAGTCAGTCTGGGCTCCATAGAGAGTTCATAAGACCAGCCTCAACTACAGAGTGAGACTCTACTTTGAAGGAAGGAAGGAAGGAAGGAAGGAAGGAAGGAAGGAAGAAAGAAAGAAGAAAAAGAGGGAAAAAAAGGGGAAAAGTCCAAAGGGCCAAGAAGGGTATGCACCGAAGAGAAAGAGTTGTTCCAGGAAGAGGTAGAGGGGGCAGAAAGGAGAGTGGCCGCTGATGCGAGAGGCAGATGCAGCTTGCACGTGCTGCACACAGTCCGCTTACATCTGACAGCGATGGGCGGCCTAAACAAGGCATTGATGGGCCAAGGCTGGGAGGGTCCCACTGCTGCATGTGGAGAGGGGCCTGGGTGGTGGAGATGAACATCAAGTGGTGGAGAGTCTTCGGAGTCCAGAGAAGCCAAGATGTTAGTGTGGACTCAGGAGGCTGTGCTCTGGCTGGGAAGACATAAGCAGAGATTTGGGGGTGTTCAGGGGGAACAGGATTCTTGATGTCATCAATAGGACATACGTGGAGGAGAGGGACATACCCAGATTGCATAAAACTAGGTTCATCTTAAGGTTGACATTTCTCTCCTTGACCTTTTTGTTTACATAATGCCTTCTGAGTTTAATCAAGTGTGTCATTGCACTTGAAAATCCCATCTTGATGATGCTGAGGAGCAAAGGGATCAGCAGTCTATTTCTAGAACCCAAAGAGGTTTATAATAAAAGTAGCTTTCAGTTTGCTATTGTTCCTCCCCCGTGTCTTCCCAGGAAACCAGACGGCTTGTGCCTCTGCAGCTGGTAAGGAGGCTGGGCTCTTACCTAATGCTTAGAAATGCTGAAACTACCAATCCACCATCTCAGCATTAATCCAGTTTCTAGTCTGCTTCATAAATAGGATTTTGTTTCTAGACACCGAGACCTGCGTGCTGGGCATACTTGCCAGATCCTTTTCCCATTCCCACACACATCAGCCAGGGGCCTCACCTGTGCCTCTGGGGTCATCTGGTGAGACAGCACAAGCTGGCTCAGAGCAGGGCCTGGCTGCTCATCTTCTAAGGGCTTAAGGACCCTCACCTGACATTCTTGGCTGTCCCACCTGGTTGGGGACACATTACAAGGTATGTGACCACCACAACTCCATCCTTCTCAGAAACCCAGAGCAGATGTAGGCAGAAGCAAGGATGGGCACTTTCATGCACTCAGGCTGTCCTGGCTTTGCCTTTTCTGTAGGTTTTCCTAAGGACTTTGCTTGTGAAGAAACAGTAGGCGCGTGTAGTTTGCAATCACTAAGATGACCTTTTAATTATCTGTCAGTGGGAAAAAGAAGGCACTGTTTGGTAGGATCTTCTGGATGGAACTTTGGGGACTCTCATATATTCTTAAAAGCTATTTGTAAAATGGTTGTGTTGTGGGCATTAGGAACTTTTTCTAACTTATTTGTAGTAAGTCATTATTGTGATAAAGTTTGAATTCCATCTGACTAAGTAAGTGTGAGCATGCCAAAGCTTACTCAGAAGCAAAACCTTATTGGCATCTCACTGGACTTTCTGATAAGGTTTACTAAAAATGATTGAGGCTAACCAAGAAAAATAAAAGGCTTTTTAAAAATTACATAACCACAGTGAAATACAAACCGAGAAAAATACTTTATTTTCTCACATGTAGATATTGGCGCTTCTAGAAGGAAACACCCAATGAGTGTAAAACATCTCATGAGCAGGTTTTACACCCAGAATGTTCTTGGCTTTGTGTTTAGGATCATTTTACCTTTTCCCAGACTTCTAACACCTGACATCGACCCAAAGGTGGGAGAACTTGCCAAGGACAGACAACATGGCCAGCATGAAGAGCAGCAAGTCCCATGTTATCTTCAAGAAGATCTCCCGGGACAAATCGGTAAGTGGCTATGCAAGTGAGTGTCTTGGTGGATTGTTTTTAAAATAACAGCAAATGGAGCCTTTTCTTTTTTTCTCTCATAAATGTTAGGTTGATTTATAAGCACTAGCCTGGGCAGTTACAGTTTGTTTACAATGAAGAGTTAGTTATTTATCTCTGAAGGTACTGCACATGGCAATTAGAAATCGTCATGCCCAGAGAAAACCACAGACAGCCTGCTGCAGCGAGCACAAAACCAAAAGGAAATGTAGGGATGAAGGTGGGGTGAAAGAAGCAACTCCTTAGGAATCTTAAAGAAGTATTCTGGGCAAGAAGAAAAGATGAGGATACAAAATTACAAGTGTTTTTTTTTGTTGTTGTTGTTTGTTTGTTTCTTTTCTTTTCTTTCTTTCTTTCTTTCTTTCTTTCTTTTTTCTTTTTTACCTCTAGCCCTATCCAACTCTTAAGAGCAGAGTGGAAGGAGAAAGCTGAAGCAACAGACAATTCTGAAAAATTACACTTAGAAACCCTACAAATTTTATTAAAAGCTAAACCTATTTTGTTTAAAATATAAGGTGTATATATAACATATAAAAATATAGCAAAAGGCCTGCTTTAATGACATGCTGGTTCCACAAGAAAATAACCCCATATCCCTGTCAGTAACATGCTCAAGTTGACCAGCCTACTTATACTATTATAAAACCCAGGTGTGGACATGTACGTGTCACTGTCAAGCCCAGCCACAGGACGCAGGTGACTGCTAGCAGTGTGCATCCACCTATTAAATGTTCAGTGTCCTTCTTCTGCAGGGTATGAATGGCAAGGAACCCTTACAATAATGAGGGACTAAGAGACACATTTCTCACCTCTACTCAAAAGCAGATTCTTACATCTAAACCAAACTATTTGCCATAAAAATGGCACCCAGGGACTAGGATGGTTTTCTCCTTTTAGGAAAACACTCATGTATGTACACACCTAGGTATAATTTTATATTTTTACTTTTAAATATGAAATATTATTCTGCTTTGTATTATAAATGGAGGACCAAGGAATAAGAACTTGTAAGGGAGGGATATCCCTCAGGTTATCACTGAAGCTTTCTAATATTATGGTGGGGACAAGGAGATTTGGGAGCTTCGGTGATAGGGGAAATAAAGGAGTTTGGATGTGAAGAGAATAAGAAGTGGATCCCCCTATCTTGACACAGAAAGCAAGATTAACTGGAAAAAAGGAATAAAAAAAGACCTTGATATTCCACCCTTCTGAGTTGCAAGGGGACAATTAGGACAACTGAGAGGTGGGAAAGAGTTGGAGCAGGATGAAGAAGTAGGAGGGGCTTGATGGGTCAAAGTCTAGTTCACTTAGTTTTTGTCCTGGAAGGGGTCATTGCTGGTCTTGTTGGGAAGACATGTAGGTCAGGGCTTCTGTCACAACAAAGGTGTCACAATTGGCAGAAGGATGAGGGTCTTCAAAGCAACCCTTCTTTTCCTGGTCCACAATCCGGGGAATGTGGATGCTGGCACTACAGTTGGCAACACCAGTAGAAAGTCATTGATGTTGGAGGTTTCATAAATCCTGTAAGGTACCTGGCATTGTCTGGGCTCCCCTTGGAATCACAGGCATGAGTGTGGTACTGGTGTCACTTGCTTAGTTTCTCAGTGGCCTCCTCAATGAACTTTAGACCATTCTCCTCCTGCATGGTCTTCAAGCTAAAGTTGGTATGACAGCCTGCATCATTCCAGTTGCTCTGAATGGGCTTAGGATCAAAGGTTGTCATCACTCCAAAGCCTTCTCATACACGATGCAAGATGAAACCTGCCACCCACGGAAGATCCCCCATAGAGATTCCTTCACAGGGCCCTCTTTGGAATTCCCGCTGGGAAGACATGACTTCAGCATTTGTCCTTACAATCTTGACTCCAGTATACAAGCAGATCTGATAATGAGCATCCAGATACCCTGGCCATAGACTTTTCCTGCTCCCACACCACAGTAATACAGACCTTAGGGTGCCTATCTGTCCCCATGAGAGTGTATACTTGTTCCATCCCAAACCAGGGGTGCTGGTCGTATCCCATATCCCTTATCTGTTTACAGGAGTGCCTTAAATTGCTCTCTATAGGCTTCTGGTTGTACTTAAAAACTTCATAGAATACGAGTGTATTAGGGTCTTTGTGGAAGGTGTCCCAAAACATGGCAGCAGGGAGAAGGTGTATGTCACTGTTGGAACCTTCAGACTGAAACGTGCTACAGCTGTCAAAATTCCACTCAAGCAACTCTTCTGCACACTTGGGCTTACAGTGCAGGGCGTGGATCCTTCTCCACAGTCCTCCAGTACCATCAGTCCAGACAGACATGGTTTGGACTTTGTCACCTTGAGGCAGGGACATGTACATCTGCTTCATGCCTTTGTTCAAGTGGGAACTTGCTGAGGTGGCCATGATGGAAAATTTTCTGGGCAGCAAGCAGGTGGACATGCAAACTGCTAAGTGAGTCAGAGACAGTGGAGAACATCAGAGTGCTACTCAGTCGCTCCACTTTTCTCCCATTCTCAGCTCTCTAAATGGAACTTTTTCAAGTATAGACTGATCAACATGAAAACCCTGTGAGGCCCCAGGAATGCTCATGCCTATTTTCCATCTCAATCTGGGACAGACGATCAGTGAGATGTAAGGGAGTAAATTGAAAAATCATGGAGATTTGAGTCCTGTAACCCTAAATTTTCTCCTAAACTCTCAGTCCTACACCTTCACCCCAGTTTTACTTCTTTTGCTAGCCAGCTTTAAACACATTGACTTACCATATCAAACTCTGTTTTCTCAGTACTTGTGACCTACTTGAACCTTTATCTGTTGTGTCATCTGCCTGAGGAAAACCCAGATGCTACATGGGTGTGACACTTTCCTTTCTTTGCCTCTACCCACCCCCCAGCCCTTCCATCACATGTTGCTGAATGTTTAGGGCCATGTGCGTGGCTTGGTCTGCTCCTGCTCCTCCACTCTCCACTGTGGTTACAGCCACCAATAACCTGGCAGCTGGCATACTTAGCAGAGATGGTGGCCATCAAAAGCCCCTTGGATGGTTTCTATGTGCCCATGAATTTCCTGGCATGAGAGGGCTGATGAAGGGCCCACCCCCAGCCTCTGTGGATGAGGTCACTTTAACTCACTTGAAGGCTTCCTTGGGGCCAACAATCTAGCTTAGAACCTTTCCGATGCAATAAGTATATACAATTAAAAATTTTCCAGTAGCCGCATTTATAAAGCAAGAAAAAACAATGGGAATTTTAATATTTTATCTTATTTAACCCAATATACCAGAAATTACTGTTTTACCATGTAAATGATATAAATATTATTGATGGTGTATCTTATATTTTTTGTGCCAAGTTCATAGGTGTTGAGCACTTTACACTTAGAGCATGCCCTAATTTAGTATAGCCGTGTTGCAAGTACCTAGTAGCCATATGTACTTGGTGGCTGCTACGTTGGATAATGTGGATCTGGCTCATTCTTCCAGCTGGTTGCTAGAGTCCATACCAAGCCCACAGACACTCTCCAGTTCTTATTGTGCTACACAAGAGAATTGAGCTTTGCATGTACTCCCTGCCCTGTCCTCGTGTACTGGGGAACTTCATCGTGTTGCTCAAGGATTCTTTTTGGAGGGGGATGATAGTTTAGGTGCTCTGCAGTCTTATGTTCTCTAAACTTTTTCTCTACTTGCATGTGTCCATGCCATGTAAGGGGAGGAAATTACTAGTGCTGTTTCTGTTATCCTTCCCTTTCCTAAGTAGACGTTATTTGAATCTTACAGTTTTTCTATATTGGTTGTCATGGGTGGGGGGGAACAATTCATCAATTAATGTCTCATGTATTAGGATCAATTCAACTGCACCCTTTATATGCTCTGGGCACGACATGCTGAGGATTTATTGCCACTTTTTTGGTGATCCTTTCCACTCTGCCCTCTTCTGTGATTTCTCTGTCCTCAGACTGATAGTAAAATGTCTGTCCCAGCTCCACATGTCTGTCTCCCTGTTACTTGACAACATATAGGAGGTTGTGGCTTCCTGGGGTCTCTTTTAAGGGTCAGGAAATCTCCCAAAACTTCTCCAGAAGACATCTCTGAGTTACCTGCTCACTCTAAGCTAATCACAGCCAAATGCATTAGGTGATTAGAACTAGGGCAGACTAATCAGGAATCCTGTCTGTTGCTGGCCACCTTGTAGAGAATGGAGCATAATAAACACAGCTGGTGGTTATCCAGGAGAGGGGTGCCTGGTTGCAGCTGAGCACCCAGCAGCCTGCTGCGGTCTCACATCAAGCCACCCTCTTCCCTATCCATTTGCTTCCTTCCTTCCCTTCCAATACAATAGAGGGGTGGGTGCCTTAGCTCCCATCTGAGTTCACTGTTACTTGCTTGCCTGGGTTTTATGACCCACAACCTTGTCAGGACCCTCCACCGTGAGTTTCTGCCTGCCTAGGCTAGATCTGCAGCATTTCCCTCTCCTCTAGTATTTTACCAGAGCATGAAGACATTTCTGGGACTAGGGGTGTAGCTCAATGGTTAAAGTTCTTGCCTAGCATGTGCAAGACCCTGGATTTGAATCCCCAGCACCACATAAAGAGATTAGTTGGGTGTGGGAAAGCACACCTATAATCCCAGTACTCAGGAGGCTGAAGTAGGAGGTTTACTGTGAAGTTGAGGCCAGCCTGTGCTACATAGTGAATCAAGGAACTGCCCGAACTACAGAGGAAGACCCTGCCTCAAAAAGGAAAGGAAGAAAAAGAAAAATGAAGAAAGAGGAAGAAAGAAACAAACAAATCCTAACCTCATGCATCTTCACAGCTACCACCACCAACTCTTGTAGGCCCTTTCCCTTTCCTAGCTCTACTTCTCTCACAGCCAAAGCGCAAAAGAAAAAAAAAAGGCCCTTTCTCCACTTTTTTCCCTCACATTCACTCTCCAAACCTCTCTCCTCCTAATTACAAAGAGGCTGCCTCCCTGCCTTTCCCTTACCAATCCATCCTCCACTTTGCTGCTAGCATGATTTAAGTCAGGGTTCTCAATAAAATGGGGTTGGACTGGGAGTGTATCTCAGTGGTTAGAACACTTCCCTAGCATTCATAAGGCCCTGGGTTCAATCCCCCAGCATCACATAAAAATTAGCCAGGCATAGTGGTGCACATCTGCAATCCTAGCACTCAGGAGGCCGAGGCAGGAAGATTATTGGGCATTTGAGGCCAGCCTTGACTACATAGTGAGTTCAGGACCAGGCTGGACTACAGAGCAAGACCCTGTCTCAAAAATAAAAATAAATAAATAAAAATTTTAAATGGGGTTAATTCCTGTCTCAACGATCTGGGAAGGTAGAATTAAATAGAGTTGTGACAGAGCCTAGTGTGGCACGTGATAAGCACCCTAAGTGCTGTTCGAGGGCAGGTGTTTAGTTACCTGCTTTTTGAGATGCTTCACCATCATCTTAGATACTCTAGGTCAGGTCCTAATAGACCCTTCCTGGAATCATCCCCCATTTGGTTACTATTCATCACAGAACAAGCCATTGGCAATTCCAGAGCATTGTGTCTGCTCTGTGTTGATTTTTTTTCTGCCCAGAAAGACAATTGCCTCATGGCCTTGCCACCTGGATGTGCTATTTGGTCTCCACTCCTCTGAAAGAAAGAGTTTCCCTCCTGCCTGCCCTGCTCTGCTCTGATGCTTACCACAAGCCAAAAGCAGGGATCTGGTGGGCTTCATCTCCAGCGCTCAAACAGGTTGGCAAGGCCTCCAGAGCCATGGGTAGGAGGAATGAGAGAAGCATCTGCCACAGTGATGGAGTTTGTAGCCCATCAGAAGAGATGGGCTCCTGCAAATACAGCCAGGATAGTACGGTCCATGCTCGGGTGGGGCTGCTGGCCACGTGTACCTGGACCACCCAAGGCTGATGCCAGGTCATAGGGGGATGGGGTCCCAAGTGTGCCCAGAAGTGTAGACAGGGCTTCCCATGAGGAAACTCAGCAGGAGGGCCTTGCCTGATGATGTGGATGCAACAAGAGCAGAAGCATACGCCCGTGACCCTTGGGGAACTGTGGTATAGCTGCCATGACCAGGGCCCAAGGCAGGGGCAAGGAGGAGGGGAGAGCTTCCAGGATGTACTGTAGCCAAGGGAGAGAAAAGGACTAAACATTATTCCTTAGGGAATGAAAAACCAGCAGACATGTATCAGCAGGAGGCAATGTGTTAGTGTTCCTGCCAGAATAGGAGCGGGTGGCTTTGAGGAAAGTTTGTCAATAGGGTGTTTGCTAAGGTGTGGGCAGATACTGAAGAGATCACAAGAAAGTGCTTAATGCACCATTCCGAGCTGTAGCTGCTGGATACCAGTGCCTCCATGGGCTTCAGGGATGATGGAGCAAGCAGGTGCCAGAACCCAGAGGCCAGTGGGGCTACTTGCCAGGATCTGTGGCCCTACATAGAGGGACATGCCAGCCACCAGTCAGTCAGCCGTGTAGACTGCCAGGGGACAAATTCTGGTTTCCCCTGCTCCTTTCTACCAACATCTGGCCTATCCTGTCTGTAGACCCAGAGAGTCTGCTGGGGGGGATTCAGCTGGGCCAGTCCCAGGGCAGAGTGTGGGGTCTGGAGGGTGAAGCCAAGACAACCACAGTGCTGGGGAACCAGTACCTGCTGCTGACAAGGGGCACTTGGCAGCATGTCTCTCCAGTGGCCATCTTCTCCCGGATGCTCAGCTCCTACGTGCCCAGGCCCCTGAGTCCCCGGAAGTGCGTTCATTGTTTTTGTGAGCTTTCCCACTGAATCTTCTCTGTAAATCTGGGCTCTAGAGACATCTGTAACAAATCAGTTTCAAAATCAGTCATGTAAATAACCTAAAAGGCACAGGGACCCACTTGGGGATGTCTGATGTGCTGTGGAGGATAGAGTATAGGACTTGGTTTAATGCCAACAAAAGTGATCTGGAGTGTTCACGGAAATAAAAAATACGCATTTGAGCAGCTTAGGAAAGAAGGGGTTCTAGCCAGGGAGTGTGCTGTGGTTCACTAGCATATACTTTGTAAGCACTGATTGAGTGCCTTTGTGAGCCAGATGCTCTGGTACATACTGTAAGGCTGAAGGACGCACAGACAACTCTGGATTCTCCCTTCTAATGCACTTGCAGTGCTGTGGTTGAGCAGCGAACAGTGGAGAGAAGAAGAAGAAGAAGAAGAGAGAGAGAGAGAAAGGGAGAGAGAGAGACCCCAACACCATACAAATGAGTGATGAGAAGACCATTTACATAGGAATAGCTTCCACTAGAAGTCCAATTAACAAATACACCTGGGCTGGCGGGCGGGGGGGGGGGGGGGGGGGAGAAGAAGAGAGGTGAAAAATATTCCTTGGAGGATATTGCAATCAGAGCACTCCTTGCATAAAAACCACCATCTCTGTCCTCAGATAAATCAGGAAAGAATGTTGTTGTTGTTTTGTTTTATGAGACAGGGTCTCTCTGAGTAGTCCAGGCTGGTTTTGAACTCATTGTGGAGACTCAACTCACAGCAATCCTCCTGCCTCAGCCTCTTGAGTGCTGGGATTATAGATATAAACCCCCATGCCTGGTTTATGTGGTGCTGGGAAATTGAACTGAGGGATGTGTGCCACTGAGCTATGTCCCCAGTCCTGGTGGTTGTTAATTTGTAACATAATTATTTTAGTTTAGTGTTCTTTGGCTAATTAGAATGTATACTTCTTCCTCCTGCAGGTGACTATCTACCTGGGAAAGAGAGACTATATAGACCATATCAGCAAAGTTGAGCCTGTGGGTAAGTTGAGTTTGGAATAAAATTTCAATGCTTACTTGTGGTGGTTCTGAACCACAGTGTCACCATACCATTACTTTATGTCAGAAAACTCCTAGTTTTATATTTTTAAAAATTTGGCCTCATTAATTATCTAATATCTAATTAAAGAAACGCAAGTTAAAGCTTCAGGGAGGTGCCACCAGTGACTGGAAATAATTTTAAAAAGTGTGAACAGATGAAGGGCTCATTTCTAGAACATGCAAAAACTCTCAGTACCCAACAGTAAACAAAGAAGCAAAATCCAGTGGAAAAAAACAGTAAAACACACGAAGAGACATTTCATCAAAAAGGATACATAAGACAAAAAGGAAACTGAAGAAAACAGTCTGCATTGCTAGCTACTGGGAAAATAGAAAGTGAAGCCACAATGAGATATCATTGTATATCTATCAAAATGGCTAAAAGAAAAGATAGTGACCATTACAAATGCAGATGAGGACATGGAGAAACCCGGTTACTCGTAGATTGCTGATAGAAGTGTCAAGTGGCATAGCTACTCTAGGAAGAAGTTTGCAGTTAAAAAGAAAAAGCTGCTCTTGGTGTCTTGTCTAGAAATACTATGCATCTATAAAGTCCAACAGCATGGAGGTTTTTACAGGCAAGTGGAAGAAACTTGAGAACATCATGCTTAGTGAAGTGAGTCAGAAGCAGAAGGTGAAACATCGAATGGTCTCTCTGATATGAGTGACCCAGACCACAACTATCTCATGGAACTTTAGACCAAAGACAAAGTGAAAGATGGGACAGGGTGGGGCCGGAGGGAGGGAAGGGAGGGTAGGGGGAGGGACAAAAGGAGAGCGGAAAAGCCCTTGTCACTTTGACAAGATACCTAGGTGCACAGAATGCTCAACTCCATTGTAAGCCTTAAATTTTGCACTTGTACATATCAATAAAATGGGGGAATAAACCAGGAACAACGATGAGGCACTTTATGACAAAAATAATAAAAAAGAACATTAATTAAAAAAAAACTGGCCAGGTAAGATGACATACACCTGTGATCCCAGCTACTTGGGAAGCTGAGGCAGGAGGATCAGAGAAGTTAGATGAAAAAAAAAATTTTTTTAAGGGATGTAGCTCAGTGATAATGCACTTGGCTAGTATGCATGAGGCTGTAGGTTCAGTCCCTAGTACCACAGAAAGAGAGAGAGAGAGAGAGAGAGAGAGAGAGAGAGAGAGAGAGAGAGAGAGAGAGAGAGAGAGAGAGGAAAAACGAGAAGAGAGGAAAAGAGAGCCGTATTGCATATACTTTTGAGGAAGGCACCTGTTTTCTTGTTCTGACCCTCTTGTTCTTTCCTTCCTTTGTTTAGATGGTGTCGTCCTAGTGGATCCTGAGCTGGTGAAGGGAAAGAAAGGTGAGCCAAGAGTGTGGTACAGGTCTAGTCTCTACCTGCCTCTGGGAAGAAGATGTTTGGGAAGGGAGCCAGTCCTGCTGGGATGCAGGGGAATAAAACCCAGAAATGATTTTTGTGCTTACTTGTGTTGGTTCTGGGCCACAGTGTCACCATGCCCTTCAGATCTCTGGTGATTGCATGTGGCAGCAAGTCACATTTGTAATGAATGACGGTTGTGTCAACTGAACTAGAACAGATTCAAGTTATGCTTATGATATTGTCGCTGACTCTGTTCCATTCTGAATATACCTTTTGGGTAGTTGCTACCAGCAACCATGAGGAATTGTTCTAAGCCCTGGTCCCCTGGAATTTGTCAGGTGTGGGGCTGCCACAGCAACAGAGGCACAGCAGGAATGGAGCACAGAATCACCTCCCCTGTCATCTCCATTTTCCTCTTGGGTGCCCTGCTTCTCCCTGGTGTGGGCCCTGTCAACTTCTGCCCTCAGCCGTAGAAGGGCACCTGCTATCAGGAAAAGCCACTGCCTGGTGAGTGCAGGCATCAAACCAGGTCTTCTCTGGATCTTCCTCACCAGCTGACCCTGGAGGAGGACCAGCAAGAGCTCTTGCCCACGGTTCTGAGTCAGTGGTGAGGGGCGGTTGTCCTTGGGACTAATGTAGGCAAAGTCCTCAATCAACAGCTACTGAGGGCCTGAATATGGCACTTCTGATGCTTTCAACTCGAGAACCATGTGCTTTCTATTTCTATCCAAAAATGCACAGTGAACTTGCATACAGTTTTTGTGGTTCCCTGTGGGCATAATTTATGTCTTTAATCACACAGAATTTTCAAAAGTGGTGATTTAAAGATTGCTTAATAAGTTTCAGAGCATTGTGTAAAGGAGGCTATAACTTGGGACTCCTTGATTTCATTTCATCTCCCACATGGCCTATGGCCCTCGGCCCCTTTGGCTTCCTCCATCAGACTGCCTCTGGTCTCGGCACATGTCTAACATTCAGCACTCTTTTTCCTTCTGTCTCGTGCTTTCACTTTTAACTTCATTTAGGCATCCTGCCCTTCTAAACCCAAACAAGCCATCACTGTTTTCACAGCCTCCTGTGGTCCCCTAGTTGGTGGGCAAAGAGGAGGAAGGGGTAGATGGAGGAACTGGGTGGGCAGCACTCTGTTCTCTTCCTGCAAGATTCTACCATCCTGGCAAAACAATGCAGCTGTAAGGGAGATGCCTCCCAATTCTGTAATGTTCTCCTTTAGAGTAATGAACTCCAGCCCTTGGGAAGATGCTGATTCCTCTAGGCCAGCCAGGTAGTATGATCTCTCAGATCCCAACCCTTCCAGACCTGAGGGTGACACTGTGGTGTGGTCACCCTGCTACCCATTCTGCGGGCAGTGGGCACCAGGCTGATGGGGGAACATCCCATGGGCCATGTCAACCTTGTCTGCATCTTTTCCCTAGTGTATGTCTCTCTGACCTGCGCCTTCCGCTATGGCCAGGAGGACATTGACGTGATTGGCCTGAGTTTCCGCAGGGACCTGTACTTCTCACGGGTACAGGTATACCCTCCTGTGGGGGCTGCCAGTGCCCCCACACAGCTGCAGGAGAGCCTACTCAAGAAGCTGGGGGCCAACACGTACCCCTTTCTGCTCACGGTGAGTGCTCCTGACCTCCCTCCAGCCGCCCCCTCCCTCTCAGCCCCTTATAATAGGAATGAGGGAAAAGGAAGGGGCAGAGGAAGGAATTCACATCTGTGGGTCTGTAAATTGCACCCTAGAAAGAAATTCTAGATTGTATGGTCTGTGATTGTCTTTTTTTAAGTCCTTGAAAATAGTCTCCTGTGTTTGAAGGCATCATTTCAAGCTGCCGTTTAGATTTTTTCCTTCGTCCGACCACCTAATTAGATGAGCATGTGTTGCTTGCTCAGCTATAAAAGGAAACTTGCAGAATTACCCCTTAGTTGGCCCCAGGAGTTCTAAGCAGGAGAGTTCCCTGTGGGACAGGAGATCTTAGTGAAGTGAGGCATCGCCTTAGCCTTGCCCATGGCTTGGCAGGTCATGATGGCTCCATCCCTTTACCTCTCCCGAGGTCTGTGTCTCACCCAGCAAAGCCTCAGTGTGTGCAGTGCCAGCACTAAGGGCTGTGACATCAAGGGTGTGAGCTCCATGTGGATAAGCATATGCCATCCTCTCTACTAGCAAGCTCACTTGCCTTGTGCTCATGTACCCCTTCAAAGAGATACAGTTCAGCCTTCCAAAGAAATAAAGCCCTGGCACATGGAAAGCTTCATGCTCAGTGAAAAAAGCCATACCCCCAAGGGCAAATGTTATTGTATGATTTCACTTATGTGGGGTGATAGGAATAGCCATATTCATTCATTTAGACAGAAAATAGAAGAGAGGGTCTCGGGATAGGAGATGGAAGTAGCAGGGATTGAGGTCTAATAGGGACAAAACTTCTGTTTGGGATGATGAAAATATAGGGATAGATGGTGGAGATTATTGAAAAATGTATTTAATACCAATGATCTGTACATTTAAAATACTTAAAATGGCAAATGTTTATGTTATTCTATTTCACAAAATCTTTATTTATTTTTATTTTTTGAGACACAATCTTGCTCTGTAGTACAGACTGGTCCTAAACTCATAAGGTAGCTCAGGCTGGCCTTGAATTCACAGCAGTTCTCTTACCTGAACCTCCAGAGTGCTAGGATTATAGGCATGAGCCCCCATGCCCAGTTTATATGATACTGGGGAACTGAATCCAGGGCCTTGAGCTTGCTAGGCTACTGATTTAACCACTGAGCTACACCCCCAGACCCGTTACAAAATATCTTTTAAAAAATTTTCCCCTGTGTTGAGAGTTAGAAGTGACATAACCTATTAGTGACAACATATCAATATGTATAAAAAAACTTTGAAAATATTTTTTGAGACAGGGTCTTGATACAGGCTAGTCCTGAATTCAAAAAAATAATTTTGACCTGGCATTTTTTTCTATCAGTGTAGCATATGGAATTATATGGAATTAATTGGTTAAAAATGTGCTAAAGTATATGAAGGAGGATATTTATTGTAGCATTGTTTATATTGGCAAAAAAGTGAAGACCAGTTTTAAAAATTTTTCCCGTTTTATTGATATTTATAGATGCAATACATAATATTTATATTGAACTTGAGTATTTTATGCATATATATATATATATATATATATATATATATAGTAACAAAATTACAAATCCTTACCCTCTCTCTTTTCTCCCCCTCCCATTCCTGTTGTTAGTTCTATGAAATAATTGTGATCTTGGTTTCTCATATTAGAGAAACCATTCAATATTTAACCTTCTCCTTCTGACTCACTTCAGTAAGCATGGAAGTCTCAAGTTGCCTCCATTTGCCTACAAAAAGCCTCCAACCTATCTGTCTTTATAGATGAGAAGTATTCCATTGTGTAAAAATACCACAAATTGTATATTCATTGGTCTGTTGATGAGTATTTTGGTGTCTTCCCCAAAAAAAGTGAAGACCATTTATGGTTACCTTAGATGTGCATCCATAGAAACCCTAAAAATGATGATACAGAGCTACATGTTTGACATGAAAAAATGGTCCTAAAGATTTCTGAATAAGGTTGGGCTAATGAAATGAGCAAAACAGAAGATAGGACGTGTTCATCACTTGGTTCTATTTCTGTAAAATGTACACACGCACATGCCTGCGTATACACAGAAAACTCTTGGGATGCTATGGATCAACTCCGGATGTCAGGAGTATGAATGACTAGACATTTTCTTGTTTCTTGCTTGTCTTGCAACAGTTCTATATTACATATAGAGTAACTGTATTTGAAAAAAATATTTTTATGTTTCTCTCCACAGTTTCCTGACTATTTGCCCTGTTCAGTGATGTTGCAGCCAGCTCCGCAAGATGTAGGAAAGGTTAGTAGTGTCTCAGTCACTCTCTCGTTGCTGGAACACAATTCCCTACATGCACAGTGAAGGGAGGAAAGGGTTATTGTAGTTCACATTTCAGAGGTCTCAGGCCGTTCATGACATGTTGGCAGTGGCGACCCTGTGGAAGGGTCTGGCAGAGAGCGGCTGCTCAAGGCGGTGCAGGAGGAAGGAAAGAGGTTGGGCAGAAGCCAGGGCAGGAATGTACCCTTGCAGGTTGTAACCTCAGTGATCTCCCACACCCCTTCAGGGGTCCACCCTGCCCAAACATGCCCTACCTCTTCACAGCCTTAATCCATAGGTTGACCAATCAGATCCAGTTCACCACACAGTATGATCACCTTCCAAATACGCGAGGCTTTTGGGGGACATCCCAGATCCAAATTAGAAAAGTATTTTTTCTGTTTTCTGCTTTGTTTTGTGCAGTAGGAGATTGAACCCAGGGTCTTTGCACTGAGCTGCATCTCTGCCTTTTTTAAAACTTAATTTTGAGATAAGGTCTTGCTAAATTGCCCAGGGTCAGCTTAAATTTGCAATCCTACTGCTTCAGGCTCCCAGAATACTGGGATTATAGGCCAGTGCCACCAGGTATGGCCATAACTGTTAACAAACAAATGAACACCATGAGTTCATTTATTCTTTCATTTTTAAAAGACTTTATTTATTTTTAGAGGTAGCATCTTGCTCTGGAGCCCGAAGTTGGCCTTGAACTCACAGAAATCCTCCTGCCTCAGCTGGGATTATAGACATGCGCCACCACACCCAGTTTACAGGTTGCTGAGGCATATGAACTCTGGGCCTTGTGCTTGTTAGGCAATGCTCTAACCACTGTGCTATTCCTTCAGCCCTCAATAGACTTTAAAAAGTAACTTTTATCATAGAAAATTTAAACATATCCAAAAGTAGAAGACCAAGATAAAGACCCATATAAGCCCATCACTCTTCTCCAGCAACATTAACCCTGTGTATCCTCATGAACAGGAGATCTGACCCTTCTATATACCAAGCTCATGAAGAGTACCAGGTTACCTGTCTTCTCAGCACTCTGGGAGACTAAGGCAGAAGGGTCATAATTTTGAAAACTGAGGAACTTAGTGAAACCTTGTCTAACAATACACACCTGTCTGGAGGGAGAGCACAGTGGCTAGAGTACTTGCCTAGCAAGCACAAGGCTCTGGGGTTGATTCCCTAGCACCACATAAACCAGCCAGACGTGGTGGTGCACATGTGTAATCCCAGCACTCGGGAAGCTAAGGAAAGAGGATTGCTGTGAGTCTAACACCAGCCTGGGCTCCATAGTGAGTTCAGGACCAGCCTGGACTGCAGAACAAGACTTTGTCTCAAAGAAAAAAAAAAATGTGCAGGGGATACAGCAGAGGCCGTGGGCCCCATCCCCAGTACCACAAAAAGCAAGCAAATAAAAAAATAAACACCATGAAAAGCAACAGACAAAAACAAACAAACAATTGTAAGAGTGTCAAATAGCCAAAGGCATCGTGGAGAACCAAGGGATGGGAGGAGGGTCTGGGGAATATTTACTCCTAGCATTGTGAAGTATTGTGGTGGTGGTGGAGGTGGGTTTTGTTTTTTCTTTTTTTTTTTCTTCTGTTACTGGAAATTGAACCCACAACTTTTGCACTAAGCTATACCCAACCCCCTTTTTAATTTTTTTAAACTTACTTTATTTTATTCACCTATCGCATTCTTTTCCCCTTCTCACCCATCCTCCTCTTTTTTTGAGACAGGGTTTTGCTAAGTCATTAAGTTGTCCAGGCTGGGCTCAAACTTGCAGTCTTCCTGCCTCGGCCTCCCACAGTGCTGGAATTATAGATGTGCACCCTCCACCCCCCAAAAAAGGGCTGTGGGTGTAGTGAAGGCCCATCTTGCTCAGGACCCCTAAAGAAAGCCCCTCTAGATTCCTGTGTGTTCAGGACCAGTTGGAGTTACATAGTGAATTCAGGACCAGCCTAGGCTACAGAGTGAGACCCCATCTCCAAAAACAAACAAACAGAAAACGCTCTGTGAGACAAAGGAGAAAGCTGCTGTACTCTCTCTCAGGGAAGAGCCTTCCAGGCAGAGGCAGCACCCTCAGGAAGCCACCTCCCTCAGGGAGGCCAAGTGAAAGGAGCAGGGACAAAAGAAGGAAGCAGAGACGCAGGTCATCCTGAGTGAGACAGGAGCCCCTGGCAGCTCAGACGGGCAGGTCCTGGCCCAGGCTTTCAAAGGGTCACTGTGAGCTGAGCTCTGTGTTAAGAATGGGTCTGAAGACGGCAAAGCCTGTGGATCGAGTGGAGGAGAAACAGAGGAGAGTAGTGACCAGAGAGACCAGGCCCAGGAAGGAGAGAGGGAGGACCAGAGGGGATGCCACGAACCCTGAGTGGGTGGTCTATGTGCTAACATGGGAGCCTGCCTGTGGAGGGAGGGTGTTTGTCGTTTGGGGTCCTGACTCACTTGTGATTTGTGAATCAGAAGTGGTATTTTCAAAACACGTAAATGGGATACAACAGAATTGAATGGGGTGAGAAAACTCTGAGCCTTCACCTGCTGCACCTGTGCATTGGGTGTGTCTATTTCCTAGGCCACATTGTATTTTACTTCTGAAACATTTGAATGCCAGGAAAACAGATTGTGATGAGGTCGCTGAAGAAGATGCGGGGGGCCCAGGAGCTGAGGGGAACATGATCTAGTTTTGTTGGCTTTTCCCATGTTCTTTCAGCCAGGCCCAAAATGCTACTTTTGTGGATGCTTTACAACACAATACAGGCCAAATAAAACCCTGTCTGTTTCCTCTGTCCTAGGAGTGAATAGGCATCATCGCCTCAGGAGGGCTGCCAATGTGGGGGGTGGGGGGGTGCTCTGCACCAGGGGCCTGGGGGTGTCTACCTGCCGGGCAGGCATCTACAGGGGCAGTGGTGGTACAGAGATGGGTGGGGTAGAGAGTGTGTGTTAGGAGCTGAAGAAGTCGCACCCAGGCTGCGGCCAGAAGGGCATTGCCAGGTGCACCTGCTCAACCCATGGGTGCTCTGTTTTTCTTTATTTATTTAAAAATAGAAGAATTTTAAGTTTGACCCCAAATTTCATTTCAGGTTTCTTTTTTTTTTTTTTTAACAGTTTGATAAGTAGCAGACACTGGTCATTGCTACCTGGCCATATTTAGCTGCAGCTGAGCAGCAGATGACCATGGGGTTGGTGTGTTCACACCCCAGCCTCCTCACCCACCTCCACCTCCACCCAACATTTACCCCAAGCACATCCCTCCAGCAAGCACCTGCCTCTGTCCCCTGCAGTAAGTAGCAGGGTTACCCATGCAGGGCCAGGTCTGAGACAGACAAAGGAGTGTACCTGGGAGGGAGGCAGAAGCTGCCAGGGCAGTGGAGGCCGACTCCACGGCTGCAGGGGGCATACGTCTAATGGGCTGAGTGTCTCTGCCCCCTGGCGGCTTGGGACCCAACCCTCACTCCTCACGGGGATATCGATGGTTCATTAGCAGTACACTTCTACATCTATTTTTGCTGGGGCAACCTAAAAAAAGGCTATGGCTAAGACAGAAAGGCAGGTCAGACCCTCTGCCTGTGGAGGTGTGAGTCTCCATGTCCGCTCCAGGGAAGAGAAGGCTGACTGTTGCCCTCCCTGTTTGTTCTCATCTCTCACAGAGCTGTGGGGTCGACTTCGAGGTCAAAGCTTTTGCCATAGACAGCGCAGAGGGCGAAGAGGACAAAGTCCCCAAGAAGTAAGGGCGCAACGTGCAGGGGCAGTCTGGAGTGGGGGGCGGGGTGAAAAACTGCCCTGTTTCATCTGCGCGTGGCATAGTCTTCCCGTGGGGCGCGTGCAGCTACAGCAATAGAGCCTCCCTGGGACAGGACAGTTAGGAAGGGCAGTGCCCCACCTGTGGGCCGAGGCGTGATCGTGGGTCATCTGGGAGAGCAGAGAAAGAAATGACGGCGACCCCCTCAAAAGCTCTGAGACCCCATCTTTCATTTTCTTCTCCTTTTTAAAGATAATTATTTGTTGTGGTAAAATATACATAATCTGAAGATTAGCATTTTGGCCACTTTTAAATGTATAACTCAGGAGTATTAAGTACATTCACTATGTTGGGTAACCACCACCAATACATGTACCCACAATTTTCCATCACCAGGCACTCTGTAATCAGTGAGCTCCCCGGCTTCCATTCCTCCCATCTTCCCAGGTTCCCCCTGCGTCACTGCCCCCATACCCTGCCCCCCCAGACTCACTTTTCTTTTTACATTCAAACAAGATTTCCCACAGAGCCCTTCTCCCCCCTCCTCATACTCCACGCGCACATCTCACGGTGCTAGCAAGAGGTGAGAGTCACGTGTCTTCTTTACATGGACCTCTGAAGCCTGATTGCAAAAGGCCCCTGGTGCCACCACACAGCCTCACCAGGAGGAGGCTGGGCCAGAGCCTGACAAAGAGAGAGGGACCCTGGAGGGGCTGCCAGCTTGTGGAGCCAGAGACCTAGGGGCCAGAACCCAGGGCCTCCGGGACCTCCCACTCTTTGGCACAAGCAGTGTCCCAGTCCCGCTCTGAGCCATCCCATCTCTGGGGAGCACTCTGAAGATCCCATTAGGCTGTGGGAGAGAGGGCAGGCTGAGCCGAAACTCTGGGTCTTCTCTTCCCAGGAGCTCTGTGCGGCTACTGATCCGGAAAGTGCAGCATGCTCCCCCTGAGATGGGGCCCCAGCCCCGCGCCGAGTCCGCGTGGCAGTTCTTCATGTCAAACAAGCCACTGCATCTTGCAGTTTCCCTCAGCAAAGAGGTACTGGGGGCAGGCTGCATTGCCATTTTTTCTAGGACGGCGAAAGCACTGGTGTTTATGAATGAATGGTTTGTCCATAAATTTGGAGCTGGACCCTGTGAGCCTTAGAGTAGGGCACACTGGCCGGCACTGCCTCATTGGCCGTCCTGATGGACAGGGGAGCTGAAGGCTCTTGTTCACGAATCTCCCCTTCTGCCGACTTTGCCCTTCTCTGCCATGGCCTTCTCCTCTAAGGTAGCATCTCTGAATGTGCCACCTCAGACTGTTTACTTCTGGCCAGAACCCCAGCACTTTGGGAAGCTTAGGCAGAAGGATTACAAATTTGAGGTCTGCCTTGACAACTTAGTGCGACCAGGTTTCAAAAATAAATAAATAAAAAGGAGCTGGGGGTATAGTTCGGCAATAGAGTGCTTGCTTAGCATGGGTGAAGCCCTGGGTTCCATTCCCAGTACCAGAAAAACAGGTGAACAAATGGCAGTCAACCACCCAAACCAAAAGCGCCTGTTTATTTCTCAGGGACTTTTCAGTTTCCCAGAAACAGTGCAAGATAATCTGTGTCACATGTGATGTCATCAGTCAGGAATGTCACCGTGGAGAAAGGCAGAGAGCCACTGGCTAAGGCTTTCTCTAGTCCCTCTGGTCCTCGAGTTATGCACGCGTGTTGGCAAGATCCCCACATAGTGCCCACGTGGGGCTGGATTATGTGGCTCACTGCTGCGGAGAGCTCCATTACCCTGATGTCCCAGTAGTTTTCTTTCATTTTGCTCATTCTGCTCCCCAAAACCTCATGACACTTAATACATCCCAGCTTCCTCCAACGTGATACTTGGAACCCCACTATCACTCTCAGCCTCCTACAAGTGTGGCAAAACATGTTCTTGGCCCTTCTCTAGAGGAAATATTGCCGTGATTTCATCCTTCCCCAGAGCAATAGAAAATAAACAAACAGGTAATTACATTGACAAGAAGAATGGGGGAACTCAGCCACATTCATTCTAGTTAAAGCAGTTGGAGGACTCTAGAAAGCCCTGAAATTAAAGGTGCTGCCGCATTTTGCTCTTTTCTTCCGACTCATCTTTAACTTTTCCAGGTATTTTTCCATGGGGAATCCATCCCTGTGACTGTGACTGTGACCAATAACACAGAGAAGACTGTGAAGAAGATTAAAGTATTAGGTAAGGCCAGGTGGTCCGGCTCAGGGCCCACCTTCCCACCTGTTGTGTCACAGCACAGTCAGCTCTGTGCTGCTTCTAGCTGGTTTCTAGATAGCTTGGAGGTTGGGAAGAATCATGCTCATATGACGAGACAGGGGATGTTGGAAGGGGCTGGGTTTGAAGAAGGAGCAAATGATGAGTTCTGGGACACTAGAAGACAATTTGCCTTTCAAGGATGCCCAGAGATACATCACAGACTCCTGGGATTTGTCATCTCAGAGCCTGGCTCATGGGTGGGAGTTGAGCTAGAGCAGGCTATGGGTGAGTGGAAACAGCCCAATGATAGAACTTGGAAATTACAGCCTTAAGATGGGGGGGGGGGGGTAGGAAAGCCAAAAATAGACTAAATCAGTCATGAGAGAGAAAAGCCCCACTATGTCCCCTAGAAAGTGGAGAGGGACCACCGCATGAAAGAGATCCTGTGCTAATCGCCCACTCCCTCCTCTCTCTGCAGTGGAGCAAGTGGCCAATGTGGTCCTCTACTCGAGTGATTATTATATCAAGCCTGTGGCCATGGAGGAAGTACAGTGAGTAGAGGCCTCGTTTCCATTTCCGGGCTGCCACCCTTCTCTGTGAGCTTCCTCTTTTGCTCACGTTTGAGAGGGAACTAAAATGCGTGGGTACACCCTGGCTTTTTGCTTCCTTCCCCTTTCTTGCTTCAAGAACCTCAAAGAAAGTTAGTGTCTTGGCTCTCTGTTTACCTAACGCCACATGGCTCACCTCACAGGCATTCCACCCTAATGAGTGAGGAGAAAGGGGAAGTCAAAGTGGAAGTATCATTGTGGGAACAGCTGGGCCTTTCTTTGTGTACTTGGAATGAGTTGTCAGGAACATGGTACTCCTGCCCCCATCAGATGATCAAATGGACTGTCAGCCCAGGCTAGGATTCTTATGTTTATTTTATTTTATTTTTTTGCTGCTGGATATTGAACCCAGAGCCTTTGCACACTAGGCTACATCTCCAGCTTCCCTTTTTCCTTCTTTTTTCTTTCCTTCTTCCTTTCCTTCTTCCTTCCTTCCTTCCTTCCTTAGACAGGGTCTCACTCCATAGTACAGGCTGTTCTTGAGCTCACTATGGAACCCAGGCTAGCCTCAAACTCACAGCAATCCTCCTGTCTTAGCCTCCCAAGTGCTAGGATCACAGGCTTGTGTCATGATGCCCAGCTATTATATGGTGCCAGGGAATCGAACCCAGAGACTTGTACTTGCTAGGCAAGTACTTTAACTGCTAAGCTATTGCCCCAGCTTCTCACCCTTTGGTAGAATCAAAAACAAGTGAAAGTCCTGTGATGGTTTCTTTATGCTGTCATGAGAGACCTGTCAGGTCTTGTTTTGTTCTAGGAAGTCAGATGTTTAATATGAAAGTCAGAAGTTTAATATGTAGACTGGGATGGGGGTGGTAGAGATTATCCCCTTACCCTAGTAAAGAGTCTTTTCTATGTTGTCCGGCTGGCATGTTCTAAAAATCATTATACATAAAAAACATTACCAGGGTCAGAGAAAGGTAGAGTTGGAGGAAGGGGTTGGTGGTGAAGAAAGATAGCTGATTCAGTAAGATAACATTATATAATATCTAAAAGTCAACTTGAGGAGTAACTATTACTCAAACTCAGCCTTTAGTTTAAATATAGATCTGCAGCAGAGCAAAGCAGGAAAGAACAACAACTCGTTGGCTGGCTTTTATATGTCAGGCCAGGAGTCTATTCCACATTTTAAGGCACCTCTTTGCCATCTTTGGGACCTGATGGGGGTTGGGGGTCTTAGCCTTGGCCTTTGGCAGATGCTCAGCAACCGTGGAGCAAATGGTCTTGACTCACTTTCCTTTTAATATATACCTGCATGTGTGGTATATACTTAAACATTTGGGGTACCCTTTGAGATGAATGATTCCCAGGAAATTGAAAACCATTCTAAGATCCCTGGCGAGCTGGGGAGGAAGACAGGAAGCTGGTCCAGGTCATGTTAGTGATTTCAGAGTAAAAGCCCCTCAAAAGATTACAGAACAAGAGTACTAGATTTTGTGGCTCCCAGCCAAGCCAGGTCAGACTTGACATCTGAACTGCTGCCTACCATCCAGTCTCAGATCTTAAAGGCCCTAAAAGTGGCCCTAGGACCTTGGTAGAGTCCTTTGGCAACCTCTGTTTCAGGAAAGGCCATCGTCCCAGCCCAGCCTTGAGGGACTCTTCCTACCATAGTCGCCTTTACAATGCAAAGTCTGCTTCTGTCAGTGTTGCTACTCAAGTCAAGTTCATTAGAAGGATTTCACCAAGACCCAGATGGGAGGATGTAGGCTACCATGTGCTCCAACAAAATTCTGTAAAGCACTTCCTGCATCTATCAGAGACAGGATAAGCCACAGCTGCTTTAAGCTCCCCAGAGAGATGAAACAGGGAAGTCCTTCCCGTGGGAGGCAGTTCAGACTTCAGCTGTCTTGGAACACATTCAGGAAGTGGTCTTGAGGCTACACCCTGCCTTCCTCTGTCCGGGTACATGGACATGGTATGTGCTGCTGGCATACAATGCTCTGTAGCCCAAATATGTGCAGCTGTGGGCATTGGGTTGGCAGAGCTCAGGCAAGAGCTGGGTGGATAGCGCTCAGCGAGGCCTGGTACTGATATCTGAATGCCAGAGCCAGTACTCAAACTCAGATGCTACTTCTGAATCCCATGATGCTTTATTCCCAGCTCAACTCCAGGCCTGCCCCTGGGGTTCCTGCACTATGTCAGGTGTTGGGAAGCCCATAGCTTGACTGGTGAGTAAGAAGACTCAGTAGAGAAAAAGTATGTGTTTTGATGTCACACCAGTCTGGTCTGTATGGTTTACAAATGGAGGCCCAACATTAGTTACACACTAATCTTCCTTACAGCAAAAGCATTTGGAAGTGAGGGCCTTTCCTACCTGGGCTTGGTGCTGACACTGACCTAAAGGCTCGGCTGCTCACTTCAGAGTCACAAAACCTCTGGAGGAAATCAACTGAGGTCTCTCTTCTTTGGGCCAGATGGCCTTATGTAGCCCCACAAAACATTCTAGAAATTCAGCATACAGAGCAGGCCAAGATGCGAGGCTGGAGGAAATGTCCTAGTGCTCTGAGATTTCGCTGACAATGTGCCCCCTTTCCCAGGATCAAAGGAACTGTGCTAGGATTATAGGCCTGTGCCACTTGCCTGGATATGGCTTTGATCATTACAAACATCCTGCCTGTTGTTCTTTCTACAGAGAAAAAGTGCCACCAAATGGCACTTTGACCAAGACACTGACACTGTTGCCCTTGCTGGCTAACAATCGAGAAAGAAGAGGCATTGCTCTTGATGGGAAAATCAAGCATGAGGACACCAACCTGGCTTCCAGCACCATGTAAGTTCTCTAGACCAGGGAATGCAGGCTGGAGCTGGTCTGCTGCTGGGGGTTCCTGGGCTGCCATAGCAGCACAGCAGGCTGGGGTGTGTGGCACAGAGCACAGATGTGTGGATGCAAAAAAGTCTCCCCCTCTACTCTGGTACATGATAATTATACTATGCAGGACACAGACTTGTGCTCACCCCAACTCCACTGGCTGCTTTCTGAGTGGGAGGTGACTTGAGCTCTGAGAATCTCAGTTTTCAGATGGGGGTGATAAGAGGTCCAGCCTCATGGGGTGGTCATACAGGCTAAATGAAACCATCTGCATGAAGTACGGTATCTCATACACAGGAAGTGCCTCAGAAACATCAGCTACTGTTTTTCAAAAGCATCATTAGCTAGAATGGTGCCCTTGACATACAAACTGAGTCACAGAATTGACTGCAATTCCTTGTTCATTTCCTTCAGAAAAAGTGTAAAGTGGGAGAACTGGTAGCTGTAGATGCTGGTGAAATTTTCATGAGAATAAGCTGACCGTGATTCAGAGAACCATTGACTGGATGGAGACAGCAGACCTAGACAAAGCGATACAAGAAATCTACAAAGTCATTACCCACGCGCACTCCTAGCCATGCTTGTAGGCTTCTGCTCCTAGGAATCCACTATTGGGAAACTTAAAGATTTGAGTGGAGCCAAGACCCAGACTCAAGGCCCAGTTGCAACCCTTTCCCTGTGTGATGCCCTGGCGGTCCTTTCATGCTCCAGCATCCGACCTCTGAAGTAATACCAACAAGCAAGAGGCAAGAGGCTGGCATGGCTGACTCATACGAGCCCACAGCTCAGTAGCTCACACCCTACAGGGCTAAAAGTGGGGCACAGAGAGTACTTGGCAGAAAGCAGGTGGAGACAAAGGATTTTCTGAGGATAATTGGCCAAGGTCTTGTGTTAGATTTTGAAGCATGTTCATGGAGCTCCAGGGAGAGAATGATAAAAAAACTGATGCCCTAGATCTATTGAAAGATGTGACTGTGACGTCTGCAATGGGACCCTGTATTGTAAACATGCTTTGTTGTTTATGAGATGGTTTACAAACATGTACATCTCTCCACACCTTTGTGAGGAAGGTGTATATATGTGTCCAGATCACTTAGTCAGTGAAGGGCAAAGCAAAGTCTACTCATCATCCACTCCCCTCTTTAAGAGGATGGCCGGGCAAGAACATGTAGGCTACTCTCAGGCAAGTGATAGGTGAAGTATGTTCTATTCCCTGGAAGGTTTACCCCATTCAGTCCAAGGTAAATAGTCAATCACAGAGCTGGGCCAGGTGGTATAGCCTATAATCCCAGTACTCTGGTAGGCTGAGGCAGGAAGATCATAAGTTAAAACCCAGCCTGGGCAGCTTAGAGATACCCTGTCTCAAAATAAAAAAATAAAAAATGAGCTGGGTATGTAGCTCAATATAAAGGCTAAGGATTTATTCCTCAGTATGAAAAAGAAAAAGAGAAAGAAAAGAAAGAAAGATAGAGAGAAAGAAGGAAAGAGAATGCCAAGAAGGACTGGAGTCTCAAGCTTATACCTCCATTTTTTCTTCTTTGGTGACAACTTCTGTTCTCCAAATCCTTGGCTTCCTTTCAACCTTCCAGATAAATGGTTTCATTTGGGGGCATTGTGGTCTTGGCAGCATTTATTCTCTCAGAAGGTGCCAGGCCAGACATCGCCCTCCAAGCTGGAACCTGCCTGGCTGAGTCCCAGATTTGAGCCTGTCAGTACAACCTCATCTGCCCTCTACTTCCTGCCTTCATTATTAGCCACAATTTCCATCACAATTCACATGGTCTTGGCTAGTATTTCTCTTCTTTCTTTCTTTCTTTCTTTCTTTCTTTCTTTCTTTCTTTCTTTTTTATTTTTTTGAGACAGGGTCTCATTCTGTAGCCCAGGCTGGTCTTGAATCTTGAACTCACTATGGAGCCCAGGCTGGCTTTGCTCTCATGGCAATCCTCCTGTCTCAGCCTCCTAAGTGCTGGGATTACAGGTGTGTGTCACTATGCCTGGCTTATGTGATGCTGGGGAGTTTGACGTAGCACTTGCTAGGCAAGGACTTTAACTACTGAGCCATTCTCCCAGCCCCTTGGCTAGTATTTCATGATAATATTTTTTTGTGGCACTGGGGATTGAACATAGGGCCTGCACTCTGAGTTACATCCCCCAGCCCCTTTTTGTTGTTTGAGATGAGGTCTTGCTAAGTTGCTAAGTTTACTAGACAGGGCTGGAACTTGCAATCCTCCTTCTGCAGATCCCCAAAGTGCTGGGATCATATGCCTACATTACTGGGCCTGGCTCATGCTAATTTTTCATACCTTAATTCCTGCTGGATATCCTGGGATGCTTAAGTGCTCCACATAGGATTATGTGAACTAATAATATGTGAGGAAATGCCCAATGTGACACATGTCAGATAGGAATTCCAGGCTGGAGAGCTCAGAGAAGGAGCATGGCACATGGGTGATGACTTACTGAGATGGACAAGCCACGCAGGGTAAGCCTGTGAAAGTGGGATGGAGGTTACACCAGGTGGAGGGCAGCAGGGGATAGGAGGAGGATGCTTCCCTCTGGATGCCCAGGGCACAGAGAAGAAGGAAGCACACTCTGCCCTTGACGGACTACTGCAGGGAAAGATGCAAGAGTCCCTCCACTTCATGACAGGACCCCCCCCTTACTGCCCCACAAGTGTGTAAAATTCCAGGACTCTGGGTGCCTGATGGAGTTTACCAGCTCAGGGAAGGGAGCTTCCTGGCAGGTGGGCCTAGGCCCAGTGAAAGGGTCCTCTACCAGTTCTGCCTCCCACTGCTCCCTTCACTCTTCTGTTTCAACAGCCTAAAGGAAGGCATAGACCGGACCGTCCTGGGCATCCTGGTGTCTTACCAGATCAAGGTGAAGCTCACAGTGTCAGGGTAAGTTGGTGCCGATGTGCCTTCGACGGTGTGCACTGTTCTTTTCCTGAATGCCTGGCAGGCAAGGAGTGGAGGGAGGTCCACTGACTGTGAGAAGTTAGGGAAGATTCGTCTTGTCAGCTTCCATGATCTGTCTGAAGGCATGTCAGTGGAAGAGCCAAGTACGTGGCACATGTACTATTGGCACCTTTTGTCAAAATCGGTGTCCACATGCACAAGTGGTGGAAGTTGAGAAGCAAGAAGGAAAGCTGGTTGATGGTTACATCTGCATGATTTTCTCCACAGGGAAAAAATCATGGCTACCTAATGAACTTAATCTTTATGAATTAGGGGACAAATATCCATAAAAAGGAACTTTTCCTCATTCCACTCCCCTCCTCAAAAGGTAAACCCAGAATTGGGAGTCTCCTTTTCAAGCAAGAGTGCCAATATATCAGAGTCCTAAGAAAATAGTGTTTTATTATTTAGTGAAACCAACTTTCTCCATGTCTTCAATCTCATCATAAGCAAAAAAAAAAAAAAAGGAAGGAAAAAAGAAAAAAAGAAAAAAGAAAAGAAAAAAGAAAAAGGAATTCCATTGCCACAGATTCTAGCCTTTCACCATGATATATCTTGGTTAGTCAGGCCATCAGCAACATGTCCTGCATTTCTAAGTAGATAAAGAGTTCCCCAACTTTTGCGTGGAGCAACAAAGAACATGGGTCTATATTGGATATGCTATTAGCACAGTGCTTGCCATGATTTTCAAAGTGGATAATGCTTTCTTCCCTTTTCCCTAGAGGATCTAAAAAATGGGGTGAAGATTAATTTGGCAGTCAAAAGCAAATTAAGTTGGCCCTCCATTTCTTTAGGTTCCATATCCACAAATTCTACCAGATTAAAAATTTTACAAAAGGAGGGTCTGTACTGAACATGTACAGACTTTTTCTCTTGCTTGTTCTTTTAAGTGATATGGTCCAAGAACTATTTAACTTGCACCGACGTTCTGTTAAGTATTGCAAGTCATCTAGAAGTGACTTAGAGTTTATGAGAGGGTAGGTGATGGCTATGTACAAGCACTACACCATGAGGTATAAGATACTTGAGGGTCTGTGGATTTTGGTATCCACAGGTGGCCCTGGAACCCTTCCCCTGCAGATAGTGTGGGACAAGAGTGACTGTAGTACAAACTTCGCCGTGACTTCTGCAGCTCAGAAGTTCTGGTGATGTTGCTCATGCTTGAACCTAAGTGATTCCTCTTTTTAAGTAATTCTCTTGAGAAAGAGATGATGTCACAAGCAGAGAGGAGGGATGGAGTTGAATGTCAAGGGTTGCAAAGATCCTGAAGTAAGTTATGAGTTAGTGAGCAGTGGACATGTAAGCAGGGTTGTGTCCTGCCTCTCAGGGATAGGAAGTGAAGTTGCATTATAGCTGGGAATAGTTACCACATCTGTTTGTTTTGTGCTTCCTAGCTTTCTGGGAGAGCTCACCTCCAGGTAAGCCTGTCCACTTCCCTTCTCCAATCAATTCCGAGAATCCCAAGGACAATAGCCCAGGGTCCTAATGGAAACTGGTCAAGGCTGGTTTCTGGGCAGTTACACTCAAGAGGTGTGATGAGTGATGCTCACTGCCTGTGGATGCATAACGTGCTCAGCCAGTAGGCCTGAAGCTATAGTCCACAAGTTGGCCAACACTGGCTCAAGGACACACATACCTGGAATACTGTACACTGCACACAGCTGTCTTTTATGTGTATGGTACAGTACATAAACATGAATTCTAGCCATATTAAAGTGCATAATTTAATGGCATTAGGGATATTGCAGTGTTTACAATTATCACCACTACCTCTGTTGAAAACATTTTTACCATCCGCAAAGGAAACTTAGTGCCCTTTAAGTGATCCCTGTCATTTCCTCCCCATTCCCCTTGTCAACCATTAATGTTTCTGTATCTGTAGATTTACCTATTCTGGATATTATCTGTACTTGCAATCATATAATATGTGATTGGCTTCTTTCATTTAATATAATGTTTTCAAGTTAATCTATATTGTATAATGCACTAGTCTAGTACTTCATTTTTCTGGCTGAGTAATATTTCTCTGTATTGACATACCATATTTTGTTTATTTGTGTATCTGTTGGAGCACTGGGGTTATTTCCACACATTGGTTAATTGTAAATTGTGACGGCAGTCTTTAAATCATGTACAAAGAAGCAATAATTTTGGAAATATTTGAGACAAGTTTTGACCTGATATATTCCTTTACCTCAACTCTTATTACCTATTTACTTTACCTGGAACCCAGGTTAAACCTTTTCTTCTAGATTGTATCTGCACTTGAGCCTTTGTAAATGGGTAGGCTTGGTCCAGGTGCCAGGACAGACCTAGGGGGGTCCTGCAATGCAAGGAATGGCTTCTCTTTCCTCACCTCCTATCCCCACCTTTCCATTCATCCCTTCTCTGGATTTCCCCTCTATTCTCTTTCTTTCCTTTTTTTTTTTTTTGGTATGAATTCCAAGTCTCCTGAAAGCCCTTTAGTTTTTGGATTTGGTGGATCCTGCTCTTTGGTAAGAGACAGTGTGTTCACAATACAACAGCCTCATGTAGATTTTGACACATTCAGAATACTGTGCATTGTTGCAAAGAATCAAAAACTATCCTTCCTGAGGGATTTCACCTCTTATCTTCCCACCACATCATGTTCCTCCAACGAGTAACCTGAAGACACTAGCTATGCCTAAGGGAAGTTCCTGGGCCACATTCCAGGGAATACATTTCAAATTCCTACTAGACCACTTCCTGAGTTCTGCTTTGTTTTCTTTTGAGTCCCACTGAATTGTCTTTAAGCCTGGACTTAAGGATCTTTTGCAAATCTCTGCAGCCATGTGTTTTTGTTGTGTGATTTATAATTGTGTATAGGGAAGGGTATGCCTCTGTGTGTGTGTGTGTGTGTGTGTGTGTGTGTGTGTGTGTGTGTGTGTGTGTGTGTACTCACCTACTCACCAACCTGCTTTCTTTTTTCTAGTGAAGTGGCTTCCGAGCTGCCATTTCGGCTCATGCACCCCCAGCCTGAGTACCCAGGTCAGTCATGCCGTTGTCTGGGCTGCCTCTAGCCATTCACTCCTCACAGACTTATCGCATATTCATTCCTGGTCTTTCTTGATGGTGCTTCTGGGCTGGGAGCTACCAGGTGTCACTCATAAGGTGACCAGGCCAGCCTGGTAGGGAGAGCTCATCTATTCAGGACCAAACGTGTCCAATTTCGCTAGTGTGTGGAGGACATAGCACACTTGCTCTTGGACAGGGACAACCTTGTGAGGTTTTATCAGAAATGATTTCAAAGCAGAAGCTAAGCTGTCAACAGACTTGATTTCAATTTAAAGATGATTTAGATGACAAATAAATTTGAGAGCCTGAGGCTTTTGCATTTTATTTGGAAACAAAAGGCCTCATGTTTTATTTGGAAGCATTAACAGGCATTTAGAAGATGATAAATATTTTTGAAAGTGGCAAATATAAGAATTCAGAAAATACTAGAAAAGAGTCTATATTCTTGACACCTCAGCTCATCTGAATTTTAAACCCCATGGGGGCTGTATGGCTAAATGAAATTATATTTGAAAAAATCTGCAAGTATACTAAAACCCATTACAAGCCAGGCCTGCCTCTGCATGCATGCGACCCCAGCTCTCTGAGGCTGAGGCAGGAGGAGCACAGATTCAAGGCTAACCTGGGCATCTTAGTGAGAACTTATCTCAAAATTTTAAAAAAGAAAGGAAGAAAGAAACAGTTAAATGAGGATGGAGCTCAGTGATGGAGCACTTGCTTAGTACATGTGGAAGCCTTGGGTTTAGGTCCTCAGCACTGAGAAAAAAAAGAGTAAATGAAACAGAAGAAACAATATAAGTGTCATCTCAGAAATTCTGAGAGAAAATTCCCCACTGAATGTTATGGCACACTGATTGAGAGAGGGAAAAATGGACCCATCTTAATGCAGAATCTCATAGCTAGGGCTGGAGGAATGGCACAGTGGTTAAAGCACTTGCCAACCAAGAGCTAGGCCCTGTGTTCAGTTCCCCAACACTATATAAGCCAGGCATAGAGGTGCACACCTGTAATCCCAGCATTCAGGAGGCTGAGTCAGGAGAATTAATGTGAGTTCAAGGCCAGCATGGGCTACATAGTGAGTTCGGGACCCACCTGGGCTACAAAGCAAGAGCCTATCTTTAAAAAAGTCTCATAGAATATTTTAAGTAAAAGTGTTATAAACATGCAGGGTTTATTTCTCTCTCTCTCTCTCTCTCTCTCTCTCTCTCTCTCTCTCTCTCTTTTGAGACAGGATCTCACTTTAATCCAGGCTGGTCCTGGAGCTCACTATATACCCAGGCTGGGCTTGTTGTCCTGAGTGCTGAGATTACAGGCATGCACCACCACACCTGGTTTATGTGGTACTGGGGGATCAAACTCAGGGCCTTGCACTTGGTAGGGAAGCACTCTTAACTGCTAAGCTAATCCACCAGCCTTTTCTCATTCTTCATAAATAGCTTTTATGTATTGATAATTAAACATTTAAGCATTAGATTGAGATTCCCTATTTGTTATAGATTTTGTCTTGAAAATATTTTGTCTCAAAGTGTCTTTTCCAAATACTTAGGGCTCAAATACTCAATTCACTTTACCAAAAGCTTCCCATAGAGAAAAATATAGTTTAATCATTCATATTTAATTTACTTATGTTTGTAACATCAAAATATTTTTAAAATATCTATTCTTGATTAATGAGGATTATTATACAGGAAAACAGATTCAAATCATCTTGAAAATGTAGTTCTCAAAATACCACTTTTTAACTGAGATTAAGATGCTTTCTGGTTTCTTGCATGGACTTTAAATATACTATATAGGTTATATATAGCCATATGAGGAGATGGCATAGTTTATACTGGGTTGGTTTTTATGATTTGATTTAGGAGAATTGAAGTTATTGTTTCTCCATATGTGACATTTTCACTATTCAATCATTACAGATTTTCCATTAGACATAATGTCAGAATGAAACAGATCTTTTGTCCTATAAAATACCAAACATCAAAGGACAAATCACACTGAGGTTGCAGAATGAGATTTATGAATGACCAAATCTCATAGCTCCTATATTTCCTGCCTAGTCCTGATTCCTTGCATTCAGGTAGCTCAGATTCTAAACAGAGAAAGGAGGAGGTGTTGTTGTTAGGCCCTTGAAAAGCCAGAGGCCAGGAAATTGGCACCTAATAAGTGCTGTGGAAGAACTAGCAATTGGCAGGCATCCGTATTGTGTGCCTCCTCGGGGCAAGAGTCTAGTTACTGTACAATTGCTGCTCAGCATCCTGGCATACCCGGGAATTTTTTGACTGTGGAGGGTTTGATCAGCTTCTCTGGGTACTCTGTGCCCAGTGACCCTTATAAACATTTTCCTCCCATACTGGCTTCCAGAGGGCCCGAGACACAAACAGAGCCTCAGCATGAAGCCACCACTGTGCTCCCCCAGACTCTAGTTCTTTAACCACACTGGAACTTCACTAGGTAGGCAGGAAGCTCAAAAGGGAAATAACAGGGCAGGAGGTGTAGCTCAGCAGTTAAGGAGTTTGCCTAGCAAACACAAGGCCCTGAGTTCGATTCCCCAGCACCACATAAGCTGGGTGTAATGGCACACGTCTGTTACTCCAGCACTCAAGAGCCTGAGTTAGGATTGCCTCGTATTCGGGGCCAGCGTGAGCCACATAGAGTGTTCAGGACCGTCTGAACTACAGAATGAGAGCCTGTCTCAAGGAAAAAAAAAAAAAAAAAAAGAAAAAGAAAAAGGAAACAACACATCCAAATTGATAAGAATTCATCTGGGAATATAAAACATATGAAAACATAGCCCAACCCAACCCCAGAAGATCAGTGTGTTTTAAATAGAAATTGAAAATTGAGGGACCAGGGATGGTCCTCAAGCGTTACTGCAAACCCCACATCTAGGGGTGCTGGGGAACGTCACTTCTCAGTTGTGACCCCTCAAGAGCTTGACGGGGTCGTGCCTGGAACTGCATCATGAGGTTCCACAGTGAGTCATGTCTGGGGGAAAAATATTTTGGAAATAGGAACAATATTTGAAGAGACAAGAATAATCAGAGGAGAGGTCCTAGAGGACAGAATGTGGTAGTTTCATTTCAGGAGGTAAGAGCTGTAGCACTTTCTAAAAAGTAAAGTGAGAGGCTTGAGTGAGGCCTCGTGGTAAAGCACTTGCCTGGCATGCATGAGGTCCTGGGTTCCATCCCCAACACAAAAACCAAAGCACAAAAGAAGAAATAAAGAAAGCAGGAAGGAAGAAAGGAAGAAAGAATTAGGAAGGAAGGAACAAAGGAAGGAAGGAAAAAGAAATAATGGATTTATGTCTGTAGCCCTTATTTTTTCTTAATCTATAGTCAACTAAAGGGAGGTTTTCCAGGTACCATAATACAGAATTGATGCTAACCTCTCCCTCTCTCCCTCTGTCTCCCTCTCTCTTCCTCTCTTTCATTCGGGCTTACAGCAAAGGAAAGGTAAGCTGCTCAAATGTTGCCCTGATTTTTACTGTGTCCTGTGACTCTCCTTCCCACACAAACCTCTCCTGGAATGTCTGTGCCCATAACTTATGTCCCTTTGCTCCTAAGGACATAGGTGTGTGCACATACACAGTAACACTGGATGTGTCTTGCTCTGTGGGTTTGTTTATTTTTGTTAAAGAGCTTTGAAAACAAAAATCCATGGGAAAAATGGTGTGGTCCCCCATTCTACCCTGGGGAAAACCTTGATTGGTTCCTTTGCTGCCAAAAAGAAATTACTTGTTTTACTTGAGATTTCATCTTTGGTTTCAAAGAGCATGTACTGACCAAAGTATTGTCTGTTTTCTCTTAGTTTACAGGATGCTAATTTGGTTTTTGAGGAGTTTGCTCGCCAAAACCTAAAAGATGTGGGAGAAGGTGCAGAAGGGAAGAAAGATGAGGAGGACGCTGGCCCTGATGAGTGATTGGTCAGCCCAAGGCCTGCGATGATCTGTAGCTCCTGATGCTACAAGCCCAGCCCTTTACCCCTTCAGAGTTAGCTGGTTATGTTTTTCTCCCAGAAATAAAACATGCCTGTGGATGCCTGATCATGAGTCTGATTGGTTGGGGACACTGTGCTGATGTCATTGACATAGATGCTGCCATCTTGAGGGTCCCTGTGGCCAGAGGTATGGGGGTCAAAACCAAGAAGAAAGACCAGCCTTCCACTGAATGGTCCATGCAGTCAAGAAGGCATCTGGAAGTCAGGGTGCTCAGTTGGTGGAGCCTGGGATAGTCAGTGGCTTTCCAGGGATCCTGGTCTATCTAGCCTGCTTCTCTGGAAGCATGGTCGGGGACTCTTTCTAATTACTTCACCACTCCTAACATCAATGTCCCTAAAGAAGCCCCTGAGATAAACAGTATGGCAAGAAGAGAAAAAATATGGGCAAAAGCTGATTCATTCTTGGGGTCCAAGTCCCTGTTTGAGGTCTGTGTTGTTTGCCAAGTTTCTATTGAATCAA
Source organism: Ctenodactylus gundi (assembly GCA_004027205.1). Classification (NCBI taxonomy): domain Eukaryota; kingdom Metazoa; phylum Chordata; class Mammalia; order Rodentia; family Ctenodactylidae; genus Ctenodactylus; species Ctenodactylus gundi. Next base: position 109,301 of record PVKB01004783.1, read on the forward strand.
GCAACAAAACCAGATTTGGTTAGCATAGTAGAAGGGTCCTGGAGAGAAGGAAAACTGAACCGCTGGCAGCCAGGTGTGGTGGTATGGACATGTAATCCCAGCACCGAAAAGCTGACATGGGAGGAGTGCAAATTGGAGCCCATCCTGGACAACTTAGTGCTTAGTGACACCCTGTATCAACATTAAAAAATGAAAAAGGGTCAAGGATATAGCTCAGTGTGAACTCACAGTGTTCAATCCCCAATCCTGCAGGGGTGGGAGGGATGGGACAGAAATGAGGGCAGAAACCAAGCTTCTGTGACTGGGGTATGCAGTAACTAGCAAAACACCAGGAGCTTAGCCCAGTGGCTCAGGCCCTGTGGTCTCGGGGTGGCTCTTCATGGGCTTAGTACAAATATCCTCGTCCCTGCTGTCCAGGACCTGGTTTGCTTGGTAAGGAGAATCTGATTGGCTCAGCTTCAACCAGGTGAATCAACACCCTGAGGCCAGTGCTGGCAGAGCCTAGCCGCATGGTGGGTGTTCCAGGAAAAGGAGTTCACTGTGAGCCAGATAGGTTTCCTGGTGCTCCTGAGATAGGTGCAAAGAAGGAGGGGAGAGGGTGCTTGGTGCCAGAGAGGAAGGAAGGTACAGCTAAAACAAGGTAGGCAAAATGAGGGTATCTCCAGGGCCCTTTCCATCAGAAGTGACCTTCCTGTCCTGTGATAGCCACTAGCCTGGGCCTGCTGCTGGTGCCACAGAGACTCATGGAGGGGCTCATGGTGTGGCTCTGGCCAGTGATATCAGGGAGCAGGTAAAAGGGGTCTGCAGATCAGCCCACTCACCAGAGATGGGAGTCTGAGGGAAGTGGGTTATATGTGGAATTGAGTTTCTGGGGCCAAGAATAGAAACTCAAAAGACCAAGAGTTGGATGGAGTACGGGTTCCACACACACAAAGGCTCCAACATCTGGGGTTGCCCAGCAGGATTCATGGCTGGTTTGTGAGATGAGGCCTAGGATTGGGACTGGGATACGGAGAGTCACTCAGGAATCTTGCATAGTGTACGACAACAACAAAGTAAGTTTGTGCCAACTTTGAGGCACAATGGTATTGGATGAGGATTCATTTCTGGAACTAAAATAACAACCATATAGTTAGAATAGGGGTCTTACAGCCTGTGGCTTAGTAGGATCAGACACAATCTCTCTCACACTAAGGGAATAATAACACATTACCGTTCCAGGTCAGGCTTATCTCTTGGGGCACCTGGGCAAAGGGCAGTCAGGTTGGCATGCTCCTCGGGGACTTCCCAGGCTGTGCACTATCCGGGTAAGCACTTCCCCTGCCTTGCCACAGTTCACAGGCCTGTGTGCTTAGCTCCTGCTGGAGCTCTTTGGACAGCCAAGGACTGGGACTCCTCCCTATAATGCCTGGTGAGAGAACCAGCCTGCTAGTTCCTGCATTGCTTGACCCCAGGACATCCTAAGTCAGGGTGGACATTAATAGGCCGACCTTTGGAACTGCGTGGGTGGGAGAGCCAGAGGGAAGGGCTAGAAGACCAATCTCTGGAGACCAGAGGTCAGAACAGCCCTTGTCCTCCGAGTTATTTTGGTGCCAAAACCTCCTTATACAGACCTCCAGGTGCCGGCTTGTTTATGGCCTGCAGCTGGCCACACCGGGGAAGTGGGGGCAGGAAGTGAGCAGCCAGCTGCCCCAAGCAAGCGAGCAGCGGGATATGGAACGTTGGCTCCGTTCAGCCTGCACATTCGTGGCGGTGTCTTGCTGGTGTGCAGACCCCCCACCCCAGGAGACAGGAAGTCTGTGGGCAGGTTGACTTGGTGGCCCAGGGTTTGGGGAGGAGGGCAGGTGCAATGCCAGAAGCAGGATACAAAGAAGCTGAGGGTGCCGCCCAGAGAAAGCGGTGGCTGAGAACCTGGGAAAGCTCTGCAGTGAGCAACCAGAGGGCAGAAGCAGCGGGGATTCCTGCCATGCGCTGAGTGTCTGCCTGTGCCAGGCCCTTTATACAGGACATGGAATCATTCCAACAGTGCTTATAAGCTGTCTTGCCACTCTATTTGTTAGATGAGAAAACCGTAGTTCAGAGAGGTCAAGGGCATCATCAAAGGTCTCACAGCTGGAAAGAGTCTGAGCCAACACTCAAAACAGTTTCCCTGAGTCTATAAGCAGATCCTTGCGCACTGGATCGTGTTGAGTGGGAATAGGAGTGTTTAGGGGTTCAGACGGGTGGACATTAACATCTACGACTAAACAATGGCTGCCTTTTTTTTTTTTTTTGTATGCTGAAGATCGAACTCAGGTGTACCCTACTACTGTGCTACATTCTGGCCCTTTTACATTTTATTTTGAGATAGACTGCACCTAACTTATCCAGGCTGGCTTTGAATTTGTGTTCCTCCTGCCTCAGCCTTTCTGGTAGCTAGGATCATAGGCATGTGCCATTATATCCAGTTAAATTCTTTTTCTTTCAATTGAATGTACTTATTTATTTGTTCATTTATTTATTTATTGAGAGAAGGTCTTGCTCTATAGTCCAGGCTGGTCCTGAACTCACTATGTAGCCCAGGCTGGCCTCAAACACACAGCAATCTTCTTGCTTCAGCTTCTCAAGTGCTAGGATTATAGGCATGTGCCACCACACCTGGCTTATACGGTGCTGGGGGATTGCACCCAGGACCTTGTGCTTGCCAGGCAAGTGCTTTAACTGCTGAGCTATGCACTCCTCTCAGTTCCTCAATTGAATTTTTTTACCGAGACAACTCCACATTCACATGCAGTTGTAAGAAATAATATTATTATATTAACTAAAATTATTAATTTGTAGTGACAGTACAAAGCTCTCATGCATTCCCAATGGCGAGATGTTGTAAACCTACAGTAGTACAGTATCACAACCAGGGAATTGGCACTGGTATAGTCTACCCATTTGGTTCAGTCTTCCCAGACTTAAACGCCTGTGTATGTTCAGTTCTCTACACTTGTATCACATGTGCAGTTAACATCTTAGGGCTTTGGTTTTCCTATTCCTTTAACACTATTACTGTTTCCCTTCTAGGTTGATTTCATGGGCCTGAACCATTCTACTGATCCTTGGGGTGGCATACGTGGGAATGAGAGCTGGGCATGTTTGAAAACATGTGAGGTAGGTGTTACAAAGCTCCGAAGCCAGGGAAGCCGCATGTCACACACAGTTAAACAGCTGTCCTACTTCCAATGTCAGTAATACCCTAGTTCTAGGCAAAATAGGATTATCCCCACATCTTCAGGTGCGCCGTGGATGGACGCTAACGTGGTAAAGCGGCTCTTTCCGATGGGATCGCATCTCCTCACTGACGTGTCGCAAAGAAGGATTAGGTTGGACGCGAGTATGTCATTACTGCCACCTTGATGTGCCCTCCAGGAGGGGTGAACTCAGGGCGCGGCACGACGCTAGACATGATTCACAGCGTGACTCATTCAGCAAAGAGGTACCCGAGGGAATGTGCTCTTCCCTGGGAGCCGGCGCGCCCGGGGAGTCTTGGCTCAGCCCCTCCTCAGATCTCCAAGGGAACGGCACCGTGCATTCTTCAAACTGGGGACAAAAAGGCCTCTTCATGTGTCAGAGAAAATTTATGCTGCAGTTAGGTTTCTGTGCCTTAAGAACATAAAATAATTCTTACCAAGCCTAATACTCTTCAATACACTATTTCTAACAGTTATGGATTTACAGAAAAGATGGTACAGAGGGGTCCCCCATGCCCAGCTCTCCCTATTATAACATCTTAGATTAGGGTGGGGCATTTGCCACACTGAATGAACCATATTGACACATTATTATTAAACAAAAGCTCATGCTTTGTTCAGATTTCCTTAGTTGTTTTTTTTTTTTTTTTACCTAATGCCCCTTCTTTTTTCTTTTCTTTGATTAGAGAGGATCTTGCTCTTTAGTCCCAGCTGTTTCTGAGCTCACTGTGTAGCTCAGGCTGGCTTCACACTTACAGCAATCCTCCTGCCTCAGCCTCCCAAGGGCTGGGATTACAGGAGTGCACCAATGTGCCTGGTTAACTTTTTTTTTAAATGTGTGCCGGGAATCGAACTCAGGGCCTAGCATGTACTAGGCAAGGCCTCTAACAGCTGAGCAGTGCCCCAGCCCTGTACTTTTTGACCTCTAAGACCCCACCTAGGGTCCCAAGGAGCAATTAGTTACCATGCCTCCTTAGGCTCCTTTTGGCAGTGACAATCTCTAACAATTTCTCAATGGCATATATCCACCTTTTTAGCTGGAGCTTCTATTCCCTGTCACCTATACGTGTCCCTGGCTTTTGCCTCTAAAATGACTACTTCTGAGTCTAAGTGTCCTCTGAGCCTCTGGTAGGTGTAGTGAACAACACACCCAGGTGCTTCAAACCAAACCTATCTTCTTTTTCACTGAGGGGGTGCTCTTGCCTCGTGATGCTGCCATCCCTCAGAAAGCCTTCTATGGGGAGTGTTGGTCCTTCTTCCTTCTGCTGTGCCTCCTGCTGTCATCTTTATCTCCATGACGACTTCGTTCTGACCCAATCAACATTGCCTGAAATGCCATATCTTTTTTTTTTCTTTGGCACAGGAGGTTGAATTCAGTGTTTTGCACACACTAAGTAAGTGCTCTATCACTGAGGTATGCCCCCAGCCCTACTTATTATTTTATTTATTTATTTATTTTGAGACAGGGTCTCGCACTCTGTAGTACAGGCTGGTCTTGAACTCACTCTGTACTCTAGGCTGGCCACGAATACATGGCAATCCTCTTGCCTCAGCCTTCTGAGTGCTGGGATTAGAGGTGTGTGTGCCACCGTGCCAATTTATTTGGTGCTGCGGAATTGAGCTTGGGGCCTTGCACTTGCAGATAAGCATATAGACTGCTGACCTATATGCCCTTTTTAAATAGAGTCCCCTTTTAAATAGAGTCTTGCTAAGTTCCCCAGACTGTCCTCAGACTGGTGATCCTCCTGAGTAGCTGGGACTCCAGCCCTGCACCATTGGGCCCATGTTTATATCTCCTTTAAAAAAAAAAACTTCTCTGTTTCTAGCCTTTCGTCCTCTGCATCATTCTGTGCCCCACCACATGAGTTCTCTGCCTCCCAAACCCTGCAGGGGCTCCTGGGTCTGGTGCCCATGAGCGCACACCCTCACTGCAGAACGTGATACAGAAGCTGCTTCCCTCACTGGCCCTGCCCCTTGTCGTCCTCTAAGCTGACCTAGTTGTCTCCTGCCTTTCTGTGTTTTTTTTCTGGAAAATACCCTCTTCCTCTTGCCTTTTTATCCTAGTCCCTGATCCCTGCTCAGGTCACCCCTGCTGCTGTGACACACTTAACTCCCTTATTCTATTTATTACTTCCCTTCTCCTACCCACCCCCCCGTGACCTCCTGTACGTCTTTGCACTTATGTATCACATGTGTGCACACACATATATCCACCTACCATCTACCTTTTTTTTGGGTGGGATTCTTTTTTTGTAGTAAGTTTTTATTATTATTTTAAAACTTATGTATCGCATCCCTTCCCCTTTTCCACCCTCTCACCCCCCAACACACGTTTCCTTTCTCTCTCCACAAAGTCCATCTTCTTTTTTTTTCCATATCTCTTAAATTTTTTATGGTTTGGTTTTCTCATATTAGAAAAACCATATGAAAAACCATATCTTTCTGGGACTCATTCACTTTGCTGAACACAATGGTCTCAAAGTGCATCTGTTTTCCTACAAATGACTCAAATTTGTTATTCTTTATGGCAGAGTAGTACTCTGTTGTGTATATATACCACATCTTCTTTATCCACTCATCAGCACACACACCTTTTTTTTTTTTTTAAATGCTGGGAATGGAACCCAGGATGAAGCAAGTACATTACGCTGAGTATACTATATACTCCCAACGTTGTATCACACTATGTTGCTGCTACTTTACACAAAAGACCCAACTCTGTGAGGAGGGAGAGTTCTGCACCACGGTGAGTTCCCAGGGTGCCTGCAATGCCATCTACAAAGATGCTTAATCAACAGAAGTCTATCTTCTTCCTCTTCTGGAGGCTGTGAATCAGAGATCAAGCTGTTGGCAAGGCCCCAGGACACTTCCCTTGACTTGTATAAAGTGCTCTTTGTCTCTTCACACGGTTGTCTATGAGCCTGTGTTCTAATCTTTCTTCCGCTTGCTTTTTCTTTCCTTTCTTTCTTTTAGTACTGAGGATTGAATCCAGGGATATTCACAATGAGCTAGATACTCAGCCTTTTAGAAATATTTTTGAGACAAGTCTCATTAAATTACTAATTTGCCCAGACTAGGCTTGAACTTGGGCTCCTCATGCCCCAGCCTTACGGAGTAGTGGGATTTTAAGCCAGTGCCACCAATCCTCTCCTAATCTCTTTTTTATAAGGATACCAGTCAGGCTGAATTAGGGACCACTGAAATGACCCTACCTTAACATTACTACCTCTTTGAAGACCCTATGTACAAATATAGTACTTTCTATCTCTGAACTCTTGTAGGCCTTGACTTTTTGAGAGAGTTCCACCTCACTGCTGTGGGCTCTGCAAGGACTTGATATAGGTTCAAATTCTACTTCTCTGGCATACCTGGGGAAGGTATCTGAGCCTTTCACATTAGGGCTTCATCTCCAGAATGAAAGCATCCTCCTGGCTCACAGGCACTGATCAGGTGTCTGGCCCTTGCTCAGTACTCATGAGCAGTCATCACTGTCCTTGTATGTGGCAGAACTTCCTGATACTGGAAGTGTTCTGTATTTGTGCTGCTCACTGTGATAGCTATCAAGCCACATATGGCTATTGAGCATTTGAAATGTGGCTAGTGTGCCTGAAGGACTGAAAATTTAATTATAAGTAATTGGAACTTAGATGTAGTAGCTACATGTGGCTGGTGGCTGTAGCTCAGGGGAGTCTGGCCTGGTCCACATGAGGTTCTCAGGCCTGTCAAAGACAATTTCTGCATATGGCCCTGCTGTTCTCTGTCCTATGAGGCTATCCACCGGCCTTGTCCCCGTGTCAGATGCTATCCTATGATCTCTGGGATGTAGGACTTGTCATGCCTCTAGACGGCATTGCCCAGTACAGTGGGGGACAGAGCTTGCTAACTGATAGGCAGGCTAGTGATGACCACTGTTCCTTAGCAGCTGCCCTTTGATAGGGGGCAGCTGGTCAGTCCCCCATCTTAGACACTTTCCCATCTCTGTGACAAAATCTATGATACCTACAACCTAAGGAAAGGTTTGTTTTTGGCTCATGGTTATAGTGCAGGCCCCAAGGCAAAAACTGCATGACAGAATGGCATGGGGGAGAAAAGTTATTCAACACATGGTGGCCAGGAAGCAAAGAGAGAAGGGAGGTAGCCGGGGATAAGAATTTACCCTTCCAGGTCATGATCTCAGTAGCTCATCCCTCTAATCAGGCCCTCCTAATAGCACATAAAATCATCAATGGACCAATTCACTTATGGGAATAGTATTCTGTGATTCAACCATCTTCCAAACACATGAGATTTTGAGGGAATATTTTAGATTTAAATAACGCACCCTACTGGTAACATTTCCTTCTTGGTGGCTGTACTTAGTTGTCCCAAAATGCATCCAAAATGAAAGTGATTTTATCTCCAACTTTAGTTCCTTTTCTTCAGTTCCAGTGGGCAACATCCCTGTCACCTGTGTGTCCCGGTCACTACTCCTGAGTCTCAGTCCATTTATTTCAGCCTCTCAATAATCCAGGGTGGCCACCTACTGGATTACTTTAATGCCTGGACCACAGGCCACAGCTTTGTGATCCAGTCCTGCTCAGGGTTTAAATCCTTCAAGGGCCTCCTGTTGACCTCAGGTCTCAGGATAAATGGCCAGCTCCCTTATCTGGTTCACAAAGTCTTGTGTGACCTGTCTGCTCCCAGACTCCTATCTTAATGCCATTTTCTTCCCTCGAAGATCCAGGTTCCTTTCTTTTCTCTCTCTTTCTTTCCCCCTGAAAGATTCAATATCTTGCTCCCCGAACTGCACAATCTGATCGGTTCTCTTTTTAGAGAGAAGTCCTGCTGAGATTTTCCACCTCTCCTTGTACACTGCTTTCTCCAGGAAGCCTTTCCAGATGGAATTGTGCATCTTTGTGTTGTCGTCGTCCCCAGGCCGTCCCTAGTATTGTCTTTCCCTCGTGCACGCACGTATCCACTCTCCAAGCTGTTTGCCAACACGGTCCTGGGCTTCCTGGAAGTCAAGTTTTGACAGGAAAGACTGGGAAAAAAATGGTGAGCACCGGAGCAAATACAAATCTTATCTGAAGACAAAATCCGACAGAGAAGGCAGAATGCGGAGAGGGTCTGGAACCAGGTCACCTCAGTGGGGCAAATAACAGCTCGACCGCGGCGCCGTCTGCGACTGCGCGCTTGGCAACCAGGGGGCGCGGCAGGGGCGGGGCGGATGGCCGCCCGGCCCCGCCCCCGGGGCGCGGCCCACCCCAGCCCTGGGCCCCCGCTCCCGCCAGGCCCCGCCCCGCCCCGCCCCCTCGCGGCGCGCGCGCTGGCCCGGCAGCATGGCGGCGGCGGCGGCGGGCGCCCCTCCGCCGGGTCCGCCTCAGCCTCCTCCGCCGCCGCCGCCTGAGGAGTCGTCGGACAGCGAGCCCGAGGCGGAGCCTGGCTCCCCACAGAAACTCATCCGCAAGGTGTCCACGTCGGGCCAGATCCGTCAGAAGGTGAGCCCTCGGCGTGGCGGCCGGGCGCGCGCCCCCCGCGCCAGCGGTCCCCGCCGAGGCCCGTGGCCCTGCCCGAGAGGCCGCCCAGGCCCGGCTCGGCCTGGGGTCCCGCGCGCGCCGCTGTCCGGGCCGAGCGCGCCGTGGCGCGGTAACGGGCCGGGGCCTCGGCCGAGTACGCGCCCGAGGCGGGGGACTGGGCGCAGGTGGGCGCCGAGCGGCGGAGGCGGGGGTGGAGGAGCTGGGGGCGCGGCCGCGGAGAAGCCCGGCGCGGAGTTGCGGGACCCGAGGAAACTGAGGCCTAGAGGCGGGGCACTGCTGCCGGCCTGCCGAGGAGCCCGGACCGGGAGTCGGGGCTCCTGGCCGTGCCGTGCAAGCGCACGCGCGCTCCCCGAGCCCGGCACGCTTCTGAGCACCGGGCAGGCTCTTTTCCGCTGGATGCTTAGCAGACGTCTGTCGGGCTCCCCGGAGTCGGTTCAGAGCCGGTGCGGAGGTCTTCCCTTCACCCCTTCACCCTGAAAGGAACGGGATGCGCGTTCCGTGCCCGGCTGCCTCTCCTCCGGAAAGCCAGCACTGCGCACCCGCTAGGCGCCGAACTCTCGGTGGCGAACTCCGCACGCTCTGTATTAGGTGCACAAAGACGCATTTTTTTTTCTTTCCAGGAGAAAAGTGTATCCTTTGTTTTCCCATTGTGGTTCCTGTTGAAAACTGCTTATGGATTTTGCTTCGGCGAGCCTTTCCTCTTGGAATAGGATTCCTCAGGCAGGTGGCTGGACAGGTGGCTGACAGCAGGTTGGATCCAGGGGGCAGTCCTGGCAGTTCCGGCTGGCACGGGCTTTCTCATCTGTCCTGCTGCAGTGCGCTTTTCCTCCGGGTCCAGTTAGTCCTTTTACCGTGGGAGCCATTTCTTGCCGTGCCTTCTGTCGGCCTCTGATATCTAGGATGGGGGAACCTTAGAGATTAACATGTTACCAACAGGTTTATCGGGAAGTGCGCCAGTTATTCAGCAAATATGTACTGAACACTTACATTATTCCAGGTATAATGGTAATAGTAATGATAATAGGGACAGCAGTAGCAGGTAACATTTCTTCACTGTTTACTGTATGAGAGGCACTTTACACGGATTACCTCATTTAGTGCCAATGATAACCCAGTGAGTCAGGTGATAACTATCGCTCTGGCCTTATCAAATTTAAAATTGGAGAGATTAAGTGCCTTACCCAGAGTGTCACAGGTCGTGTGTGGATCAGAATTTGAATCAATGTCAAGCTCCCAAAATGGATGGGAGCTTCTCCATCCAGGGTTCCCACTCATGTGGAGAAATGGCAGCTGTTCTCTTTATAAGTGCTGTGGGAGCTTAGAGGACAGAGAAGCTGGCTGCTTCGGGAGGCAGAGATGAAGACTTTCACTTTATTGTGAAATAAAGTAAGATAGGGTCTTACTCTGTAGTCAAGGCTGGTGCTGGACACTCTGTGTAGCCCAAACTGTCCCCGAGTACATGGCAGCCCTACCTCAGTCTCTTGAGTGCTGGGATTACAGGTGTGAGCTGCCAGTACTCCTGGTTTATGTGGTGCTTGATAATCAAACCCAGGGCTTTGTACTTGCTGGGCAAGGGCTTTAACTGTTGAGTTATTGCCCAAGTCCTTTATTGGTGTTCTGAAGGGAACCTGTGCTGGGCTGGGTGGGGAGATGATGGTGTTCCTCCTTGTGTCTGAAAGTGCAGGCACACCTGAGAATGGTTGGAAGTTTGAGTCTGCCAGATGGAGTAGGTCGAGTGGAATTTGGAGGAGGCTGAAGAGGTAGGGCCGGACTTTGAAGGGTTGTCCCCATTTGATGATTGTTTTGTTGGCCTTGGATAAGAGGGATAAGATTATGAAGCCCAGGCGTGATGATCAGATATGCTTTCAGGAAGATCTCCAAGGAGTTCTCTCTTGTTGCTTGGTCCTTCAGTAGATTACTGCTCAGTATGGAATAGGCTGTGTGATCAAGGTCAAAATCATAATGGGAGAGGGTTGATTCCTTTGAGAGTCCATTGTGAATCCAGAATTTTGTTCTTCAGGAGGTCTTTCTTTTGTTCTTTTCTTTTTTCAAACTCAGGGCCTGCACACTGAGCTACATCCCTAGACCACTTTTTAATTTTGATTTTGAGACAGAATCTCACCGAGTCACGTCTTTGTGCTAGACTCAGGCTTTGTGATCCTCCTGCCTCAGCCTCTCAGAGTGCTGGAATTATAGGCCTGTGCCACCAGGCCCGACTTTACTTTACTTTACTTTTCTTTTCTTTTCTTTTCTTTCTTTCTTTTTCTTTCTTTTATCTTCTAAAACAATAGCTGTTTTACCAGCTGTTCTGGTTGAGGGGGGAATACAAATACACCCAGAGGACTAGCATTTCAGAGTATGGTCACATCTGCTATACAGATAGCTTAAGGCTGATTTTTCTTCTGGGTTGTTAATGAGATTGTCAGAATGTGGGAAATGTGAGGTTTTGTGTGCAGTAACTTCTTTTCATAGCAGAGAAGTCATTCACAAATTTCCTTTGGCATATATGGTACACAGTAGAAATATTTAAATGGTGTGGGCTATCGTTCTGACTTGAAGAGCAAACAGAACCTGCTTTATTATTTAAACCAGAGGGAATATAATGCAGGGGAGCAGTTGCACAGGCGCTGGGAGAACTGAGAATGCAACGCACAGGCAGTGAGGCAACCCTGAGATGAAGTAACAAGCGGGAAACCACTGCCACCCCTAAGCCCAGGCAGGACAAAGGAAGGAGGTGCGAATGAGACCGCAGGTGCAACTGGCTCTGCCGGAAACTCCCCCTCCAGGGTCCACCAAACTGAGGTTTTCAGTAGGCAGTTCTCCAAAGACCCTTACCCCTTCTCCCTGGGAACCCTGATCTGCCGGCATCACCTCCTCTGCAGTTTGGAATGGATCTGAGGACAAGCTGGCCCAGGACCAGAACTGTATGTATGTCAGGTTTTCAAAATAATGTCTGGGAAAGCTTGAGCTATCTTAATTTTGGGGGGAGGAAGTAATTGAAAAGGAAGACTTTTTATAGGGATTCCTCACATTTCAATATTTAGACACCATCCACTGGTGATCTTGCTAAATTGTTGATTTTGGTTGAGGAGGTCTGGGTTGGGCTTTAGGAGGTACCTTATTTGGGCTGGAAGAATGGCATAGGAGTTTAAACACTTGCCTAGAATCCCAGCACTCAGGCAGGAGGATTGCAATGAACCCAAGGCTAACCTGGGCTACACAGTGAATTCAGGAGCAGCCAAAAAAAAAAAAAAAAAAAAAAAGCATTGTTAACAAGAGATGCTGCTGCTCCTTGGAACACACTTTGAGAAAGAAGACCATAGGCATTCTTGTGAAAGGAATACTTATCAAGCTGCAAGTAAATCTTTAGCTTATAAAGCATTCTGAAAACTTTCTTCCAGGCATTCAACAAAAATTCAGTAGGTATAGATTTATTAGTTTAGCATGAGGAGCGAACCCATAATCTTTGCTTTGAGCTACATCTTCAGCTCTCTTTTTTTTTAAAAAAATATTTATTTGGAAACAGGGTCTTGCTAACTGCTATTTTCTCCCTGCGTCAGCTTCCTTTAGTGCTGGGATTGTAGGCATGTGCCACCATCCCCAGCTGTGGTTGGGCTTGTTAGAATTAAAATTGTCCCAAACATATACATGGCTTCATTTATATTTTCTGATCACATAGCTAGAGTGGACAAAAGAAATGGGATCAATTAACTAGCACATCATACGCTTTTTCCCCCCACCTCTGTACTGGAGACTGAACTGAGGACCCCTCAGTTCTTTTTTTATGTTTTATTTGGAGACAAAGTCTCACTAAGTTACCACATTGCCCAGGTTGGGCTCTGGCTTGGCAGTCCTCCTGCCTCAACCTCCCAGAGTGTTGTGATTACAGGTGTGTGCCATCATGCCTGGCGATGGGGCTGTTTCATATACACTGACATAAAAAGATCTCTGAAGTTATTTTTAGGTAAAACGGTAAGACTTCTTTTTATTTTATTTTATTTTTTGTGGTGCTGGGAATCAAAGCCAGGGCCCTGTGCATGATTGGTAGGCAAGGACTGTGCCACTCAGCTACATTCTCTGCCATGGTATTCTGAAATTTGAGTGAACAGTGTATTTTTGTGATGTTATGAGGTAAAATTGAGTTTAATTGATTTAAAAATTTCTAAGCTAGGTGTGGTGGTGACTATCCGTATTTTCAGCTACTGAAAGAATTTGACCAGCCCAGGCTACAGAGTGAGACCCTGTCTCAAAAAAACAAAACAAAACAAAAATTGAGGCAGGGAATTAGAGACCAGCCTGGTATGAATTCTGATACCTTGTCTTAACATTTTTTTTTTCCTAAAAAGTTAACATTTTTTGGCTATGAGCATGGGCTGTATTCCTGACTTAAAATTTATTTATTTATTTTGAATTTTTTTTCTGAGATAGAGTCCCATTCTGTAGTACAGGCTTCTCCTCTCTAACCCAGCCTGGCCTAGAACTCATGACAGTCTTCTTGCTTCGATCTCCTGAGTGTTGGGATCACAAGTATGTGCCACAAAGCCCGGCTTATGTGGTGCTGGGAAATTGAACTCGGGGTCTTGTGCTTGCTAAGCAAGTGCTTTAACTTCTGAGCTATGACTTCAGCCCCCTGACTTAAAACTTAAGCATTTTTCCTACTGTTAATTGAATACTAGTATAAAATAGATAATGGGTTGAAGTTTCAAAAGACTTGAAAACAGCCTTTATGAGACCTAACTCACATATTATAGAAATCATTCATTTAAACGGTACAGTTCAGTGGTTTTTAGTATGTTCACAGTTGTGCAACTGTTACCACAGTCAATTTTAGAACGATTTCCTCACCCTATTTCCTCCCAGTTCTCTTCACCTTAGGCAACCACTAATCTATTTTCCACTTCTATGTATTTGTCCAGTTTGGTCTTTCATTATAAATATGAAATCATGCACTGTGTGGTCATTTGTGTCTGATTTATTTCATTTTGTGTATTTTTGAGGCTCCTTCAAGTTGTGGCGTGTATCAGTACTCCATTCTTTTTTATTGGTGCATAGTTTTCTCTTTTAAAGCTATACAAGTACTGTGCATTTTAGTCTATAATCAGTTGATAGATATTTGGATTATTTCTACTTTAGACTAACTTGAATATTGCTTCTCTGAACATTAGACACTTTTGCATGACATGTTTTCATTTTTTTATTGTATACCTAGGTGTGGTATTGCAGGGCATATGATAATATAATGTCTAACTTTTTGAGGAACTGTGGAAACGTTTAAAACACTTCCTGTGCCACTTTACATCCCCACTAGCAGTGTATGAGGAGGGATCCGTTTTTCCCACATCCTTGTCAACATTATCGTTATCCATTTGATGATAGCCATCCCTTGCTGGTTGTCATATATGCTAGTCAAGTGTTTTGCCACTGAAGTTCACCTCCAGACCTTACAAAAGATTTTTTTTTTTTTTTTTTTTTTTTGGCAATTGGGGATTGAACTCAGGGACACTTTACCACTGAACTATATCCTCAGACCTTTTTATTATTTTGAGACAGAGTCTCATTAAGTTGCCCAGGCTGGCCTTGAACTTATGAGTTTTCTTGTTTCAGCCTCCTGAATAGCGTGATTATGGGTGCACCACCATGCCCAACTATAGAGAGATTTTTAACGCGGTTGTATTTTAGATTTCAGCGTCTGAACTTTGGTGCCAGGTGAAGTTTGTTTAGTTCTGTTCTCTTAGTTTGGAGACAGGTGATCTTGGACAGGTTTCTAAGTTGCATAAAATTTGGTTTCTTCATCTGTAAACAGGAAAAATATTAGTACTTGCATACTCTGTAATGACAAAAGTAGCTATATGTTCATGAACCTCAGTTTCCATGTCTGCAAAGCAGATATATTTTCATATTCATAGTATGGAGATGATGTTGATAACCCATAGAATTAAATGAGACAGTCTGTGTATTGGAATAGTGACTGTTATGAAGTAAACAGTTGCCAAATGGTTGGTTTTGATTATTGTTCTGGTTGATCCCTTTTTGAATCTTCTGTAGTGAGTAATCAACTTCCTGATCTGTCATCCTCCAGCTGAAGCTGGTCTGGGTGAGTCTCCATCTCTAGCAGCCAAAACAGCAAATAAAAACAAATCTGGCTAAAAATTAGTCTTGCTCATCTTTTAAAAAATCATTAATTTATTAAGTATTAGTGGAAATATCATGGATGAGATATTATTTTCTATATTTCACTGGATCAGTGCACCTGAACAGATACTTGAGATCTTGACCTAGTTAAATGCTGTGTCAGGCATACCTTACTGAATAGCCAGGACTCTTAGACTCCTAGACAGTAGACATACAGTTAATTGGAGGTGGTGATAATGGTGAGTACTTATCGAGAGAAGCCTAGTAGTCTTGCGAGGACATGGAGGAGAAACTGATCTCATCTCAGGGAGGGATGCAAAGGGCTTCTTGAGGAAGTGATTGGTTGCCTGACATCTGAAAGGTGGGTGGGAAGAGCAGTGATGAGCCATGCACAGTGTTCTAACAGATCACCCAGAATGATAGGCTGGACTCGAGAGCCAGTGGTGTGTGGCAGAAGTGAGCATGACACTCAG